>DWTO01001175.1:0-17102 GCA_018244755.1 Jemadia pseudognetus
TTAAGAATTAAGCCGGCTGGACTCACGTGCGTTTTTTCGGGATGGCCCGACTAGTTTCGGACCTATACGAGGTCCTTTTTCATGATTTCGAACTTCATGATTCCCGAAAAAACGCACGTGAGTCCAGCCAGTTTAATTCTTAATAATGTGTAATACTCACGAAACATTTAACAATAAAGTAAAATATTGTATCTGGAGCTTCGTACGTACAATATGTGATTAAAGTGTAATTATCTATCACGTCCCCTATTAACGTTTATACTTGTAAATACATATTAAATTTATATTTACAACGAGCTATAGTATTGTATATCCTGTATTAAATTTATTCCAGCTTACTGATTGCCCATTTTTCTGACCTATGTAAGTAATGTTGGAAATCAGATAGTCGTGTTTACAGAATACAACACAATATAAAGTTATTGAATTACGGTGAAATCTCAAGGCTTTTTGAAGTAAGTAAATATCTTTCACAAAATATCAACAGTAATATCGTCAAATTTGATCGGAATGCCAGTAATTGTTCAAACACTCAAGCGCACAATTTGTTAGGAGCGAAATTATTCATGAAAGAGGAGCGTTTCCAATAATTGTTGTCAACTTCGCGTCGACAGGAGTCGGGGAAAATTCAATCAAGTGCGCTTTATGACTTTTCCTACCCTTTAGGCAATACTATGAATGTGCGACTTACAAAGAAAAAAATGTTTGCTTATAAAAGACGACAGATACTGCATCTTATTTTGAAAAAAAATGTTTTTACCGTCTGCCATGTTGCTTTATTATTACAAAGTGCATTTTTTTAATACTAATGTTATTTTGTTATTCGAATAGCTGAAAATGTATTATTTTAATTAAAATATGTACTCGAAGTTAATATATTATGCATTATGCGCATGCGTGCACGCGTGGACATATGAGTGCGCATTTGTTATGCGTGCAAACAGTCACTGATGGCCGCATTGGCATCAGTTCAGTTAGTATGTATATGCGAATATAATTTTAATTAGTGTTTTTATAGGACTATAGATATATATTGGTATGTTCAGTTAGGACTGTCGAGTAGACATCAGTCGAGTTATGATTTGTTAGTGTGAGGGTAGCTAGTACTAATAAAGGTTTGGCTAATATGATGTTGGTTACAAATGCCATCTTACCAGTACATCTCAAAATTTTACGATTATCAAGCGCATACCCAGGAAACTTATATTTGTTCATATTCATGGTGCAGTCGATGCATATTTTTAACATATTTTAAATTTTTTACATATTTTAAAGTCTGATTTGAAAAGTTTTTTATGTAGCGTATTTATTATTTACAGATTAAATATTTATTACATTGATATATCTTGATGTCTAATTAGCATTAAGCAGGGAGAGAGGATTTTCACTGAAGGTGGTCTTCAAAATCTTTTCTCACCTTTTCATTCTAGTAGAATTATAGTTCTATGGAAGTAGTGTACATATTCGTCTTCACAAGACATGTGCCAATAACGTAGTCGTTATAAAACTTACTAAGTCAGTACTACCTAAATGTTTATTAGAAAATTTACAAATTTACTTTTATACAGGAATTTCCACTGCGAGACTTAACGGCATTATTTGTAATACCTCCAGTATTACGTCTATTGTTGGCACGTCCGCCCTTCCGAACGGATTACAAATTTCCCCCTTTACCTCTAAAACGAGTTTGAAGCCGGATAAGAAAACACTGATAATGACTTCGTTTCTTACGCCTCTTAACTTTTTATATTCCATTCCATTTTAGAATAAACAATCCAATACAATTTACAGGAACAAATACAGAAGAGACTTTATTTCCTATTCCTACTTTCTAACGAAAGTTCTTACTTCAATTGTTTTGTACCGGATTAAAATTCTTCGGAAGTCTAATAGCTGTTGGCATATTAAAATATAATAAGTTTTAAATTTAAGTATAAACTAACTTGTTATATAAAATTTGTCGCTAAAGCTGACAATGACTTTATGATGACCTGAAGTGGAATACGTTAAGCCCTATGAAACATGACAAGAATAGACCAACCTTCCAACTTTTACCTCCAACCCCTCCGCCTTCCCAATATCCGTTCAGCATTTAAGTTCGATGAAAATGTCCTCAAAAAGTAAAATTCACATCTTAATTATTTCCATTGTAAATCAAATAACAATAAATTTAATTGAAATTGAATTCCACAAACTTCCCCCGCACAAAACTTTTTCTATCGCACTCAAACACTGACCTTAATTACTTCGGAAATACGAAGATAACACTGCAATGTCTTTCAATTTAATTACTCGATTCAAACTTTTAATCGTTGTGTGCCCAAAGGGGTTGATATTAAAGGGCCAGGAAGAGGCAGCAAAGGGATAAGAAAGGGCAGGAAGAAGCTGGTGGCTTTCCTTTGTCAAAGTCTAAATCTAATTCATCGAGGAGTCTTATTTGACAAAAGGGAGTATACTCATACAGTAGTGTCTCACCATCGTAAGCTAAGCTACTAGTAATAAACTAGTAAATACGAAGACTACTCAGTTCTAATAAAGCATTTAATGCTAGCAGCATACGAGTATGTATGACAGCGTAGTGGTTAAGATTCCAGCTGTCAATTCTAGGGGTTCTAAGTTTAAATCCAGTAGCGTTGCGTTTTAAATATAATGAGCGTTTTAAGATAAAAGATACTTCCTGCAACTATGAAAGTATCCTGAAGTAACCTGCACACCTCAAAGTTCTTACAATGTTATTTAAGAGATGAAAATTCTGCCAACACGCAGTTGACAAAAAAAAATAGTGTCACCAGTTTTACAAATATAACATGATTGTAAGTATGAGTGGTAAGTTTATAATATACTTATTAAAACAAAAGAATGCTAGATATTTCGTTATATCTCAAATGGTGACTTGGTAGCGGTGGAGCAAGAGTCTTTCAGTGTCGGGAGCATAATCAAATCACTTATGCAAAGATTGAAGGCCCTGTTTACGTTTTCAATTAGCTGGCGAATGTCCACATTGTGTTATTCTAAGGAACACTGTAGGTAAGGATTGCTTTACATTGCTTTAATCCAATACTTTTAATATAACACCTTTCAAAAACCGGGGAAGTCAAAAGCAGGAGTCATTAATGACTTTTGAATACTCATTTTATTACTCCTCTCATGCTAGTATAGAATGCTTAGAACAAGATCTAGGAGGTTCGATTTAAAATTGGCGGAATTAGGAATTACGGCAATTAATTAATAGTAAGCTTATATCTTGTTTGAACCAAAAAACGTACTATAACACAAAAAGTAATTACAAAATCAATTTTTGAACATTAAATTATATATTTATACTCTAACTGAAAACAGTAGGCATTACTACGTATAAATACATAAAATACGCGTATGTAAAATAAATATGTTAGTATAGGTAGCTGTTATATAATCACTTTTTTGTTTCAGTGAAACGAGTACCTACTCCAGACAAGGGACCGTAATCAGATCTGCGGCGACAAGATTCGGGACCGGTTTATAATTAATTAATTAGTCGACAAACTTTGCAGTTATCGAGTTATTCGCTAATTTTCTCGCGTTTCTGCTGCTCTAGTTCGATTATTATAGTTTCAATTGCATTAGTCACGCGCTTGTTTACACAACCTGGAATTGTTTTATATGAAACTGTACTGGGGTGCGAATTTAGTGTAATGAAGTTAATTTAACTGTTGTGTTGACTGCTTCGTTGGTCGCGCTAGCTGCAAATGCGACTGTCGATCGAGAGGCCCTGGGTTTAAATCCCGGGAACTATTGGATGTTTCTAACTTATATTTTCTATTAGTGCATGCGAGTCTGGTTATGTGCCCGGTATATAGTAGACTCACCATCTATTCCATAGTGAGAAGTAATCGTAACTGGTGAAACGTATGGTGTACTACACTCCACCGCCTACCTCCTCGAAGATTACAGAGATGAAGTTGCGTTACGAAGTTAATTCGATGGTACAAGTTCTTGTACGAGTATATTCCATAAAATTAAGCTTTACGTTTTAAATAACCTTGTGTAAAACTTTGCCGTATATTGCCCTTCATACGATCATCGTCGTCATTAAGTCATTCTAGTCCACTATTCCCACAAAGAGCGACCTCGGGCCCTGTCTTCGATTTGCCGCATCCAGCTTTTCACAGATCGGCCATATTACGAACAATTTCGAACTCTGTCCGAATGAAAAATACGCATTGGTTTAAAACGAAACGTAATTTACGTTTACCATATTGGACGATTCTTCTGAGATATTCATCTAAGTTGACCTACTTGTAAGTATGTCAACAAGTCAGCGCAACGAATCTGTTCGAATAAAGATCCACTTGAACTGTAACTTTGTTTGTAAATTTAAACGGCAAATTGTTGTTTCAAATATAATATGCTTCAAAATGTGTGAGTGGATAATTTTGTTGAGTACATAGCTGAGCCCTTATTAAACAACCCGAATGCAGATTAATCTTGATCGAGTTAGGGTCTAGTTTAATTTAGCCCGAGATAATATTGTTTTCGTTGACAATGTTTAGACAACTCTACAGTTAATTGGTTTAGAGATTGGACGCCGCGCTAAACTACTTTCGACTCGGCTCTCAAGTTCCTGAATAGTTTAAGAGAAAATTCGAAGTATATACAAACTTTGTTGATATTGTTATACTGTGGTTTTAGTTACAAAGTTTACAACATTATGTCAGCTATGTGTAAACTCTTATATTATAATAGGTACATGTTCTTGTAAGGCACTTGAATAAGAATTAAACCATATTGCAGAGCAAAATGGTCCGTAGTTTCATTAAATTCGTTTAAGTTCTTCACTTAATTTATTAAACTGCTATTGATCAGCCACAACTAACGATTCTTACACATGAACAAATATCTGGAGAAACGATATATAAAATTTACAAGTTTTGCACTTGCAAAAGAATATAGCTTTTTTCGATTTAACAAATATTAAAAATTACGCCTTGAGTTTTAATTCATTTCCTAAAATAAGTTGTCTATGCAGTTGAAATTATTAATCTAGGGTATGTTAGAAAATGAAATGTAATATTTAGTGTTTAGTAACAAATGACCAGCAATAGTGTAAGGTTCTCATTCTATCTCCAATCTTTACTTTTTGCGCCATGAATATTGTTAAATACTTACTTATTTTAGGTCATAAAATTATTCCAGAAACGTTGTTTCCAGGAATGTTACCGTCAGAGAAATACCGGGCAGTCGTTAGCTTTATTTCACGAATTAAAAACGATCGCTGCACACTACGCTCTCAGGAGTCCTGAGAATTCTGACGATTTTTACTTTTTTCAAAAACAGTATTCGGGGAGAATTATTTGACTCATTTTGAAAAAAATTTGTACTCATCAAAAAAATAAATTAGTTTTTCTTCTGTACATTCAATATTGCATGTACTGTGAATAAATTCCCATTGATATCGGAATCACACAGTGATAAAAAATATATTCTAATGTATAAAAATCTCGTGTTAGTAGTCAAACTCCCCCGAAAGGGCTTTATCGATTTTACAAATTTTTTGTCCATATATATTTGACGGCCTTATCAAAAAATCTGCTTTTAGAGCAATTTTTTTTATTTCTCGTTTTGGCATCTAAAAGTATGACCCCAAATGTTTACTTTCCTACCTTCTAATTCTTTTCCCGCGATTTTAGTATTTCGTTCGTTGGTATTCGTGTTTCAAACATTTAAAACGTTCCGACACAATCAAATCTTAATTTTTTATTTAATAAACAAAACATTCACTGGAAATAATTACCATGGCAGAAAAATGTTTGCCATGTCAGCTAGTCAATATAATATTTTTATTATCTTATACTTCAAACATTACATAATAACGAATGTGCATGTGTTATATATTATGTATAAGCTAAGCGAAAACTTGTATTTGATCCAAAAGCTAGTCACATCCGGCTTAGATTAGCTCTGAAAATATTTTTTTACGGGTTGCAACTACATAAGTCCCTACAAATATTTATAACGCCACTCGAAGCCCTATCACGTCATGAACTATTTACAAAGAATAGCATTCGCTGAAAATTTCGACACGTACACAATGTCGCCGAAACAGACCGCGGGCTCACTGTTTTCTGTCTAAAAATTCCATTAAAAATACCTTGTGCACGTAACAAATGTAAACTGGTTACATTGAACGCAGGCGGTACGGTCAGAGCAGAAAGTGAAATGTAAATAACACTCGCCCAGAACATTTCACAACAGAACGTTTAAAATTACAGAACAATAAATTGGTGGTGCACCTTAAGGTGGTGTTCCTTTATACAATACGTATGTTACTTCGAATATAACATAGAAGCGTTATGAACCTATAGATGTAAAATGCTTTTATAACATATTTATTGTTACCCGTTCCTACATATTTCAATGCTTAGAATTAGAGCAATCTTATACCAAAATAAGTTTGCTCGTTTATTATAGACTCTGGTGTGAGGTAAGTCATTTTCTGGTGTTCTTTTTTCTTGTTATTGGATATTCATTGTGTTAAAAACATATTAGTTAAGACCTGCTCAGTTACTCGCTCGCAGTGGAGCTCGCCAGAAGAATTTCATTGTGCACGTTTAAAAACTGTTGAAACAGAATTAATTTTCAACAGCGACACTTTTCTAAAGTATGCTCGCAACTCGCGAGCTGTCGCTTCAACTCACCTTTCATTTATTTTCAAAGCTTGTTGTTTGCGCCGTGATTTATAAATTAAAATACTTAAGTTAATAACTCCACTGGTTCACGTACAATCACTAATGTTTTATATAATTTTTTACTATTTTAAAATACTATCAATGATTTAAAAGAATTCGGTCTTGCTGACTGGTATTAGAATGACTTACTGTATACATAGACGATATAAGTTAAGTTTAAAGCAGACAGACAGGATATTTAAGAATAATTTTTAATGATTACCATTGCTTGTGGGTATTGCAAGCATACGAGAAGTCGCCGATGTGTTATCTGAAAGCTTTTTTATCGCCCTGCTCGATTTTATAATGACATCATATCATTTTGACGAAAATGGTAGTATCATTTAGACGTACCAAAAGTATTCTAATGAATCAATTTGAATAAATGACATTTGGATTTGATTATCATCACATCTGTAATCCCAGAATAGGACGACAGAAGAGTGTAATATACTCCTACATTTCACTAGTTACGTATGCGTCCCACTATGAAATAGATGGAGGTCATAGTGTTCAAAGAATATGGCAAGCTAATGCTACTTTTAACACATGTGATCTACTATCTAACGGCAATCCGAACCATGGAAAAGTTTTCTGTAACAGAATACATTTATCATTTATGTCAGTGAAAAGGTCTTCAACGTACGCGTGAAACGTAAGAAAATTGTTAATATTAAAGAATGTGTAGAAGTTCTTTATAATGTACATAAACTTGAAGTCAAATCTATTTTAACACGTTTAACGAAAATCAAATGTCGTATCAAAATGTTATACGTTACACGAAGTATTTATCCTGGCTCCATTTACAAGAAATTCCGTTTAAAAATCTGCACTCCTCATTTCTGTGTTTTATTTTCTGTTTTTCATTTTGAATTTCTAACGCCGCTCGCGTTATTGCGAGCGATATCCGTCAACCGTGACGCGGGTGACGCCATGAGCGATGCGTAAAGAATTTAATACATACAGATTTTATTTTGTGGACTAAAATATATAAATACATACACATTTTTATCCCACGTCCCTCATGGAATAGGCAGAGACAAAAAATAATTATTGTATTTTTTTTTTATGTAATTACGTAGTTTGTTTATATTTATTATGTTCACCTACCTAACATAGACTCTATATGCTACCCTTACCACATCCCCGTACTAAAATGTAGAAAATATCTCTAAACTCTATAAAAAATAGTGCTATACTTCAGTCAATTAAATTAAGCATTACGTTATACGAAAGGTACTTTGCAATAATCCGCGAATACGATGTAAGGTATTACATCAGTAGGTATAACCTTCATACAATGTGGATCGCCTTTCCTCCCGTAGAATCTCAAACAGATGCTAACAACATGTAAAGTACACACCATTATGTATTACGGTATACGGTACTACATTCAATATGTATTTTGCTACAAAGCCGAAAAAATTCACGCTTAGAAGGTATAGATTATAGTCATGTTATATTGTATTTACATTTAATATGTATAAATACCTGTACTGATAATATGCCCTTCTCTATTTTCTGTTCCACAGTAAAAATGTCATGAATTTTAAAAGATAAAAGATCGGAAATTAAGTCGAGCGTTTTATTTCGCGTCTGTTGTTCCACGTCGCTCTAGCGTGACGCCTGTGACGCTACGAGCTATGTGTAACTGTCATTCTTTTTTCTTTTATAGATACTTGTTATAAGCAGTAAGTACTAGCCTTAAGGTTGCATAATGTGTGTTTTCAGATTAAACATGATTTTCTAACTGAACCTTTCTCTGAAAGTTAAAAATGTTCATGATAAAGAGTCATTATTTGCTTAAAATACGTTTGTAAAATTTTAACTCTTTTATCCAAGCAATAATACTATGTCATATTTCAATTGAATATTCTACAACGTTTAATATTTTTGTATGTAGCGTTTTACATCATGTTCTTTTTTAGAGCACGGACCATTATCCGTATGCATTTATTAAATATAATTCCATTTGCGCTATAAATCTACAAAAATACTTTTAGTTTAATTATAGGCGAAATTAGATTAAAAAATAACGATATTTATGCAAGTAAATCGACCTAAGCAGACATATTTGGAATAAATTTAATTATTTATTTTTAAAACATTTTGCATACTTTTTGGCTTTATTGGTTACTATCAGTTGTTGAGCTGATCATCATAAAATCATCTGGAAATAGTGTAAGAAACATTTATAACACAAGAACAAGTGTCACTCAAGAAAAGTTGAATAAACGATTTTTAAATATAAAAAATCTCGCACAATCCAACTCGTTCGAAGTATAACACTGGAACATGTCATCAACATTAAAGGCAGTACACCTGGCGAGAGGTATACAATTACTGGATGGTCTCAGGCCTCGGTGTTGCGGCGCACGCAATTACATAAAAACCCGCCTGTCGCGCTTATATTCACTGAAAATGTACTTGTTCCTTTAAAACGCTTGTGATTACTGTAAGTTTACTTTCCGTAAACGGTTTTGTTTCATTTTAATTTTGAAATGCGATTTAACTTCCCAGCAGTGTGATATACTCGTACGTTTTCATTAAACTTTTACGTTTGAGAAATATACATAGACAATTATTAATTTATTATCACGCAGAGATCATAGAATGTCCGACATCGCTGTCCATACAAACCTGCCATGTTACTTCTACATTTACTTATATGATATAGATGCTCGTATACAAAGTAAATGATAATTCTGTACATAAAAATGATGTAACGTAAACCAACGAGTATAATAAGTGGCGGCAGTAAGAGGCTTAGATCTATTCACGAAATACCGAGATATTCTTGTTAGAGAATTATGCAGGCTTCAGGAATCGCGCTGATATGAAGTGGGAAAATAATTATTTTGACTTTTCTTGGTATCTACTTACCTATTCATTTAACAGTCGATTTTGGAAATTACGTTATTTTAAGTTGCTCGTTGGCAGCAAAAATATTGCAAATTCAGCAGATATACCGTTTATGATTTAGACATTTTAACTTTGATAATATGGTAACGATCAGAGGTTCATATTAGAGACAGCGATATATTTTTAAATAATTTTACTAAGAAAAATATCTTTTATTCTATTTACGATTGCATGTATAATACATGGTTTGCGATGACCGAATACCGTTATGCTAATTCTTTTATGTACGGAACCATTTTGGTGACATACAGTGGCGCTGCCGCTTGGGGTCTCTTCCGCAACTCTCAAATAGGTATCCTACAAATATTAACAAAAGTGTACTAAATTATATAAACCATAATAGCTGAATTATGATTTGTAACCTACATTACATTTATCGTTACATTACATTACGTTACATTAATCGATATGAAATTGAATTCAGTATTTGCTTACTGCGGAATCATTTTGGTTTTTATCAACTGAATTGTTACACTATCCTACCGTGTTATATCCGCGGGTTTTAATATGTATTAAGTACAGATTATAAAAAAAAAACTAGTAGAATACAATTGACATAAAACAAGCCTGTTGTAAGTTTTCCCGCCAAATCAAACAAAACTTTTTAACTGCCTCCCCGGCGGTTCCCGAGCGTCGAACTGAGTAAGCGCGGTCGCCATGAGACAATTATCGGGAGCTCGGCGTAATACCCTTCTCTAAGCTCGCACATAATTCACCCTGAATCCACTCACCGTTTCTTTCTTCACGGCGTTATCCGATTTGTACGACTTCGCAGTTCACCAACTTAGGACTAAGAAGGGTTGCGAGGAGTAATACGATTTTGTCTTTAAATATTTGACATAAAATATTTAATTCATGTTATATTCATATGTATATGCTCTCTGCCTACCCCATAAGGTATATGTATGTATGTAATTCATATATTTGTAACGCCTCACCACCTATTCCATAGTGGGACGTAAACGTAACCGGTGACACGTGAGAGTCTTCTGCATTCTTCTGCCTACCTCTTCGGGGATTAAGACGTGAAGTTACGTTTTTTTAGTGTAATTCATATATTTGTTTACAATATATAGGCGGAACAATTAATTAATTTGTCAGTGGCTTAATCATATTAATAGTTAAGTAATTATTTATAAATTAAGTTAACAACAGAACAATCAGCGCAATAATAATAAGATAAAATTTCCGCCAAGTTTATGGAAGTAATTTTAAATTGTAATCATACTTTCGTCAAGTGAGGTCAAAGTACTCAAAAGGTCAGAGTGGTCGCAGTGAGGTCACGTGGGACAGCAATTGGGAGTTCAGAGGGTGGCATTTTTGAGTCGGTACATAATTCATCCGGAAACCATTCACCGGTTCCACTCTCGATTCTCTTATCCGATTCTTTCGATTGCAGCATTTACCGACTTATACTTTAGGAAAAAGGTCATAGTAAAACTAAATACTTCCTGCAGTATATAATGACTCACGAAAGAAGATCTTTTCACAATTTTATTTGCACATGACAAGGTGGCACTGAAATTTACAAGATGAAAGTACATATATGAAGACTGTACATCAACTGATGATGACTGCATGTCATGGGATATTTTTGGTTTGTTCAGGTGACAAGTTAAAAAACGTAGTCTAGTAAACTCTCTCGTTGCACCAGTCAATAGGAATTGGTACATACAGTGCATTATAGGTATAGTGGAATAGGCGTTAAGCCTACTGCCATATACCGGGCATATATCCAGACTTCGAGCCACTACTGGAAAATATGAGTTAGAAAAATTCCAATAGTGTCTGATTCCAGGACCTTCCGATCCGCAGTCGCGCTTACAACCAACCAAGAATTAACCCGACTAACAAGGCGATCGTAACAATTTAACAAAAACACATTTGTCTATTGGTTGCGGAAATATATTAACTACGGTATTTTGTATTCATAGTTTTTTCTCTCACTCAATTCTCGTTACAATTTTCAGATCGACACTAATACAAGTGTCTCACTGAGAAAGGTTCAAAAGGTAGTACAACGACACTCAATTCAGGGTTCCATACTCAAGTAGTTTATATCGAGATCTTTTTTGAATATTCGAGTCGAATGCACATTAAACATTGAAGCGGAAAGCACTTGCTTGAAGTGTAATGTATGGTAAAATATTTCACCTAGTTCAAGATAATAATGTACGTATTTTATTCGTCAACTTGTGTATATAATAGTAGATGTTACGCAGGACTATTAAAACCGAACTGGATTTTAATGTAAAAAGTTTTAGTCTGTCATCCTTTCCTAATAGTTAAAAAACTATTATAAGTGGAAGGGTTTTTTTTTACGACTATTATTCCCATCCGTATTAAATAGAAATAAAATTGTCTTCACTTCTTAAACTAAAAACTGACATTAAAGTTTTCTATGTTATGGAACTTTACAAAAAATAACTTTCACAATAAAAGTGATTCAAAAAGTAACTTCACGCCTGTAATCCCCGAAGAGGTAGGCAGAGGAATTCAGAACCACTCCCACGTTTCACCAGAAAATTCAATATATAGAATAAGGGAATTAAGAAAATACAATGACATTGCGCTTTAATAGTCACAATGAATTACGAAGAGAATCTAGTGATACCTCGTACACTTCCTTCTCTCTCGTGCGATAGAGCTACAATCTGATATTAATGAAACCTCACAGAGTCTTCGTCGAGTAATAAAGTGAGATTAGAGCCATTGTAGAGCGGGAACGAGCGGCCGCGGGATGATGTCCGCTGTGAAATCATTGCTCTACATTCGTACTCTATTCTCCGAATTGGGTCGTAGTGGGTGTAAATAGTGGAATAATAGTTCGAATTCACTATTTCGTGTTAACATTGCCATGGTATTACATCTGCTGATGAACTTAACTCGCTTTAATCTAGCGTTGAAAACGTTGCTGGACGTGTTGGTTGTAAGAGCGACTGCCGATCAGGAGGTCCTGGGTTCGATTCCCGGGTCGGGCGCTATAGAATTTTTCTAATTTAGATTTTATAGTAGTGGCTCGGACTTTGGATTTGTGCCCGGTACATGGCAATAGGCTCACCACCTATTCCACAGCGGGACGTAAACGTAATGGTGAAACGTGGGAGTGTTCTACACTCCTCTGCCTACCTGTTCGGGGATAAAAGGCGTGACGTTACGTTAGCGTTGATTATATTTAAAGTTCTCAAACAAACATCACTACAATCGTTTTGAACGCAAAGCTTATAATTTATGTGAAGTGTAAATTTATTTGCCAAGAAAAGCCAGATTTAAGATAAGTTTATATTGATTGAGCATTTTCCGAAGAACTCATCGATATCTCTTTTATGTTATGCTTGATAACGTCTTCAAGGGCAAATTGTCCCAATCTTAGACAAGGTAGATCCGACTGAACAATATCTAACTGCCTACAAGTATTGAATTCTCATACTTTGAAAACGGTGAGTTAAACAAAATTTACGAATGTTGCAAATTATATGCAGATTCATGCGTGGATTATGGTAATGACCTAAAATGTTTAGAACATCATATGGACGAAACTGTCAGGTACCTAGTACTTATATAAAATTTTATAACAAAGTTTTTGTAAAAAAATTATATATAAATGTTACAAGTATAAGCAATCATCGACAGATTATTACTTCATGCACCTCAAATGTTTTCATAAATGTAGGTAATTGTACGATATGTTTGGCAGTTAAAACATATTGAATGTAACTCTATTTCATACATGTGGAATTCAAAAGGTAAATAAAAAATGACAGTATTTCTTGGTCTGATATCACACGACTAGAGTGGACTTACGGCAGACTTACATATTACTTTACTTACATATTTGAAATACCTCGGAATATTAATTATTAAGGTAAACAGCAAAAAAGATTTAAATTAATTTCAAAAACCTGAAAGGTACTGAAAATAAATCTGTGTTGATATTTTTCACATCACCGTTAAAACACTGCTTTAAAAACGCTTAAATCTATGCAAATGCAAGTGCAAAAATTTAATAAAAGCGGCGGAACTATTGTCCGTTTCCGTAACAAATGAAAAATTCCGGTGTACTGCCGCGCAAGGGAGACATATAACGCTATCTGTCTCTGTCGCAGTTGGCCCGGCGCCAGATCACACATTGGCCCATATCACCCATTACCCACCTACCATTGTCACTAATTGCTTTTATAGCTCCATATGACACTGCGTACACATAGATTAAAATATTCGTGCATTATTATAACGGTAGCGGAATTGAGATGAACGGGTGCAGATATGCTCCCATTACTTGGGGCTAACGGGCCAGTATTCCGTTTTCACGGACGAATAAGCTTAATTTACGGCATGCGATAATTTGACCAGTGTACCGTAAATAACTTACTGCACTGGAGAATACTTTATCCATTGATAGGTGTCGTATACCTGTAGGTATTCTGTTTGAGTTATTACCAAATTTTGAAACGTATGTGTTGCTAACTTATGCTATAAGGTTTAACAACTTCCAAACAATTTTTTTATTTTATTAACACACACTAATTCGGCAGTAGCAGCCATATTTAGAACTTCTAATTCGTTAATCACTAATATTGCTAAAAATACTAACATATGGGTTGAGAATTGTACGAAATTTCGTTGATTTGATGTTATTTATTCAAAATTTCGTATATATGCTATCGAAAAAGTTGACGATTTTGACGGTTTTTGACATTTCTTTCCCTAAGGATGTAAAAGGAGAATTGAATGGAAAGACATCGCTTCGGATGTTATATTTATGTTAACAAAAGCATAATGAAATATTGGAATGTTATAGGATTGATTCCCATCCCGTTGGACAATTTGTGTGGAGAGATTCCACTGGTTTGCTTCTGGATGCAAATTATCTATGTATTTTTTAAAACAGGAATGTACGACACACGCATGTATTATAAGCACTATTAAATTTTAACTCAGATTGACGCGTATTAAGTTGTTCAAAAGCACTATTGGAATGACTGTAATGTCAGGTCATTATACATTGAAAAGAACGGAATTCTCAAAATCGCAATTAAAATTTCCCGTATGTGCAGTTTCTTTATAAAGGATTTAATGCGCCTACACGTAATGAGACTTGTTAGATCAGTGCAAGTTTGAAGCACATTTACCATGAATAAAAGGTTGACTGACTCTTGATTGATCATTTCTTACATTTAAGATAAAACTAGTAAAGGAGAGACTTCGAACACTGCGCACTGTTCTTGAATCAATGAATGAATGTAAATTACTAAATATTAAAATATAAGAGTAAAGTTTTAGTCCCATAAACTTTCTTTTTTTTAGTTACATAAATATTTTTCTATTATCTACATACTAGGTAGTTATTGTATTCGTTTCTTAAACATGTACAGTTTAATATAAAAAAAAAATTAATGTAGAAATGAATATAACGCTAAATAACTCGGACTTCAAAATACAAAATATGGGCGTTTAGCCAATTTTATATATGTAATCAGTCATATTTTATTTATCGATTTAAATACGTATCTTATTTATTTATTTATTTACATAGAACAATCAAATATTAAAACGGTAGCGAAGAAATTAAATTGTATTATATACATATTCGTACGAGCCATCTTAGTTTCCTTGAAAATCTTGTGCCAATTATAAAGGAGATTTTGTGAAACTATTCAGAAAACGTATGGAGGATCAAGTGGGGTGGCGAGAGTAGCTATAACTGTTCCCGTGATCCCAGCGACCGGGATTATTAGAATCCTTGACAGCCACCGCCCGTGTAATGGCAACTAGCTCATTATAAATTAACCGCATGTGACAAGTTTTAAGGTCTTTGGTTGTCGTAGCGTGATATAAGTACATAGCTTTGAATTGTACGAATTTGAAATTTTCATTATAATACTATGATGTTAAAGATTGTTTACACCGAACGTCTGGAGCTAAATCGTGCGTATAGCCAGTGATACCCAAATGTCCCCGGCATATTCTATTGATAGATAAGTTATACTTTACAGATAGCAATTTATTTATTTATTTTTATTATTTTATTAATTTTATTAATTTATTTTTTGTTAATGTATTAAATAAAATAATATAGCCGCATAATTCAATGTAATCTCACTGTAGAAAATTCCGTTTGCCCCAGAAACCCTTCATATATGTGAAGTTTGAGGCACGTAAAGTATGTATGTTGGGCACTGCCAATGGATGGGGATCAAGCAGGGTCGCCGGGAAAGCAATAACTGTTCCTGGGATCCCGCGCCGTTGGAATGTTGCAAATCCCTTATAGCCGTACCTGTAACGTAACTAGGTCGTTTCAGTTTTAGAACGGTCACAGTGAATGTACGACACGATATTCTCATGCTTGGATTACGTATATTATTGGTACAGTACATTACATTTATTTACGTGTTTTATTGCACGGTTATAGTTACAGGTTCTCTTGGTATTTGCGCTCAAAAGGGTTAAGGCTGAAGGTTAGAGTTTATACGCCAGCCAAGTAGAGAGTGGCAGACTTCAGACGTTTTAAAGAACTTTATGGTGAACTCTAAGGTGTTTTTGAGGTTTCTTAACCTTTAATATGTACCACTATCTATTAACATTAAATGCAAATTTAGATACAGCTTAGTATATATTCATGAATAAATGGTATTTGTCAAACTATATAGTGAAATATAATATAAATACTATTAGCCATATGACAAGCGGTTCTGGCACGAAGCAAAATGCCTATTTGAATATAGGCAAAGAAATATGAAAACGAATTATGGTTGGAATATGCCGCAGTGCACATGTTACAACGCGGGCATCTGTCCACTCAGGCTATTACAATACATAATAGATGGGGCATTAGTGCTATAATCCTATGCAATCCCTGGGATATGGCACAATGGAGATGTATTATCTGCTTATGTATCTGCTATGTGGAAACATAATCGAGAGGCGATATACGTTTTCTATGTAGAAATGCACGTGACTTTTCGTTACTTGACACCAAATGAACTATTTAAAAATATTTGGACCTACTAAATGCATTATTTCAAATATCGAATGTTGATTATCGACTTAATTATTGAACGTAACATCGCTATTGTAATCTCTAAAGAGGTAGGCAGACGGGTGTAGTACACTCCCACCAGTAACGTTTCCTACCCACTATGGAATAGATGATGAGTCTATTGCCGTACACCGACCGGACAATAAAATAGCTAATAAAATAGTTAACTTATTTGTAGGACAATGTATAGAGCATTTAAAATCACTTACGAGATTAAAAGATTAATCATTAAGGCTAGAAGATAGAAGCAGTAATAGAAGAGTGTAAAAATAAAAAGGTTAATAATGATAATTTATATATTAATTTATTATAATCTGAACTTTCTGATAATTACAGGCGAAATTAATTATTTTATTATAAACTAGGTGACCCGGCGAACTTCGTACCGCCTAAAAGTCAATGAATACCCGTTATCATTAAACTGAATTATACCG
>DWTO01001176.1:0-17101 GCA_018244755.1 Jemadia pseudognetus
AATGTTCTGTGAAATATAAAGAGTACATTACATTAACGCGGTTAGGTGAAATATGAATTACCAGAGCAGCATAGATAAAGGTCCTTGCAGGATGAACATCCGAAAATCAACCATTCTACAATAACTATATCTTGATAAGCAATTGAGAGCCTTTGAATATAACTGTAACATTGGCTTATTAATCTTATTATGAAGAAAGTACTTCATCAGCCTGAAAGTATAGCCCAGAAGTGCACGGTTTCGATACTAAATAAAATCCAGTTTCAACATCAATATGACATCATACAATGGACAAAACAAAGGCCAGCAAAATAATCGAAAACAAAACAGAAGATTTCTTAGAACTTCTAGAATTTTTTTTACAGCTGGAATGATGGGGTGTAATACATACGTTGTGTAAAGTGGTCAGCGGTATTAAGGGTTGGTTGGTTGGCAAACCACTTTACCACATACGGCTTTATATGTATGTACATATTATGAGTTAAAAAAGAACGAAATGAACAGTCAAAGAAAAATAATACAAACCTTAGGTACTTTGAACAAATTTAAAACGCATTAAAAAGTATTGAAGCAAATAAAAAAAGACTAGTTTAAAATACCCGCGATGACTCCACACGTAGTGTGAACGAAATTTGTACAAAAAACCTATTCAATTCTCCTAACAACCGAGAATATTAATAAAATTTATGCTACTGTAAATTCTAATAAAAGAACAGCTTAAAAGCTATTTATGAATCGTTATATGGGCGTTAATGAACGAAAAATGAAAAGCGAGGTGGCGTCATGCTTTTAGACCGATTACATCATCATCATGATCATCATACGCCCGTTCAACTCTTGCCCTGTTCACTACGGGTCTTCTCTCAGTCTGACCGGTGTAAGACTTTTCTAACCCTTTGTTAGACTTCACACATCATAGAGAATACTATAGTTCGTGGGCCCGCAGGTTTTAATTTATAATTGTTTACGGTTCATGACTAAATATCTTCTCGCGATGTTTTTCTAATTAGGTTTATATCAAATGATATATAAGTTGGTACGTGTGCTTAAATAAACTTCAAATAAGTTTATGTACATAGGTTGCTTAATTAGTAATATTCTGGAATAGAAGCAATTATGAAATGGGATAGATCTGGCGATTGTCTGGTGACCTTACGTTTAGTAGTGACTGCAGCCCATTAAAACCCGTATCCGATGCCTGACAGAAAAATAGAGCAAAAGCTGCTTTTGACATCACGACGTTAGAAATATTCGCAGCTAGATTATATAGTCTTTCAGCTATAACTTTTCGTTAAAACACACATACCAAAACGCATACTTTTGGTACTTATTTCTCACTTCTCTGTCTTGGTTTCAAACAAACGCCTACGGATTGACGTTCCCTGATTCTTTAGACTCAAGCCGCATCACCCAATAGTTACTTCTCGAGTCGGAAGTTTACGGCAGCTATTCTATTCGCTATGAACGTGGTGTTTACCATACAAAAGCAAAGTCACAACGGGACATGAAATTCGACTCAGCATAGAACCAAAATAGAAGAAGCAAACGAACCGACAATAACCATGATAGATGCGACTGTGTGTGCCTGTTGCTCAAAGGTGATAATTAGGTCTAAAATAGAACTATTGTAGTGTATTAATGAACAACCTGGACATTATACTGCTTTAAGAATTGAATACTACCATTGTGCAGTAGACGTCAGAAGACTGACCTAATACCTTTCGAATTTTGATGGGCAAAAAAGTGCCTTGTTGGTCGAGTTACAAGCGCGGACTGCTGGTTGGGAGGTCTTAGGTTCAAATCTCGGTTCGGGTACAATATTGAATTTTTATAACGTAGCTTTTCTAGTAGTGACTGTGTGTCTGTATTTTTACCCGCTGCATAGATTCGCCGCCAAATCCGTAACTTGTTAAAAGTGGAAGTTTACTACACATCTCTGCCCACCTCTTCGGGGATTGTCGGCCTGATGTTACACTTTTTTAAATAAAACGCCAATTGGTACATGGTCTGGCTTTATTTAATCATGAAACTAAAGATGTCATTCATCTTGATTAAACAACAGCAAGCGTTAATAGTATAAACGGTACAAGCAATACTGGCTTTGAGATAAACTGTGAAATCTTAAAAAAAATACCCGAACCTTAACTGACAGGGTGTCAAGGCTAATAAGGAACAAAGGTTACACATATCCAAGGTGGTTCAAGTGCAGATAGCATCGCATATGAACTCAGAGACACGAGAACAACTGGCCAGATATGGACAACCGTGTAGGGAAGGCTTTCTAGTATGATGACCTTCCGTGGTAGAGTGAGTCACGTGACCATTGTCGGTAATACATATTCGGTCTACATTGTAATGCTATTGTTAAATATATAGTATTTTTTGATGATTCATCAATTTCGTTTTATGTATTAACACATTTTGTGAATTTGACTTTATTTCTCTCTTATTTAAATCATTTAACGTTTAAGCAATACTATGCTTGAGAGCTGATATTTTACCTAATTAAGTCATCATAAAACTTTATCTCACCCTCTTTACTTGACACCCTTATTGAAGTAATTAGGTAGTAGAGAAAAATTGCACTCTGGTAGCTTTAACATTAGCTCAAACGTTAACAAGGCGATGGATTTGTCAAACGAGTTTACACAGACACTATTAATAGTATTAGAGAAACATTATTTATAACAAAATACAAGAATTTATATATAGGACGATTAAATTAAACAATAAATTGCTACTAATCACGCTTTAATACAGTAAACACGAGTTTGGAGCGCACCTAACAGATAGAATCTGGTTTAGGAATACTAATTAACAAGTACAAATACGGTATTCCCGCCATGTTCGTTCTACGCATTCCAAAATGGCGCCATATGCTGTTTTAATTAATTTTAGTGCGCGTGTGCGATGACACTGATTAAACATATTAACGACGGTTTTTTTTAAATTCCGAATTCAACAACGTATAGCAATAGGATTAATAATAAATGAACGTCATAAAATAAAGACAATAAAAAGGAAAAATAATTAAATCATAAACGCCTTAAATATACATACTAGTTATTAATTAAGTAATAAATGTGATAAATACAGTAATTATTAAATAAATCATCAATGTCAATATTTTACTATCAGGTATTAAATAATACTCATTTCTTTTCATTTATGGCTAGGTCTGAAGTAATTCTACTAATTTGATTCAATTACGATGTCAATCAATACGTGGCCGGGTTCATTTTAAACAAATAAATTGAAAATTAAAATAACGATTTCAATTGGTTGACTTAGGACGTCCACTGTCAAGAGGTAGGTACTAGAAAAATTTATCTTAAGTCTTTCTAACAATAAAACTACAAACGTTTTTCTCGTCCAAGTTTGCGAGCTCACTTATCACTTGCCAAATTAGTATACATTAATATTACAACCTCCGGCGATAAATACTAAAAGCTTGTTCCTTTCAACCTTCTTTTATTTCAAAATATTTAATATTCCTATTTAAACGTAACATAATTTTTACAAAACAGGGCATGAGAATTACTCTAAATCTCCTTACTAAACTTGCATCACAATAATAAATTTTAAGATCGGCAGCTACTTACAGCAGCGAAAATAAATTTATAATAAAATACCAATATCCTATGCATGGCAATAGGCTCACCACCTATTCCATAGTGGGACGTAAACGTAACTGGTGAAACGTTTAAGTGTTCTGCATTTCTCTGCCTACCTCTTCGGAGATAACAGGCGTGCCTTTACGTTACCAATATTACGACGAGACAAATCATGTACTCGTTACGATATCGAAGGAGAGATGAAACAGAATAGGCAAAGGTTACCGGTGTAGCACTGATCACTTATGATCATCCTTAAATAGATTGACTCAATCAATCTAGCTATTTATAACTATGATGGCCGTCTAACCTTCTTCGACAACGGTATTAAAATTGATGAGAGAAATATTGACTAACGAAGAAATTGTAGAATAACTGAACAAAATAAAAACATACATTTAAAAAAATGCCAATGTTAACAGTACACATTAGCTACCATCTTTTTTATGTTCCCTGCTACGGAGGTCATAGGATTTGGACCACGTAGCTCCAGGGCGAGCAGGCGGTGATTTAAATTTGTTACATAAAATTAGTTTTTTTCGAATTCACTCGAATTCATTCGAATCACAAAAATAAAAACCTATAGTGAGTTAATATAACGTGTGATGAATAAAAAATCAATAAAACAGAAAGTCCTCTAAAATTACTTAGCAACAAAACTAAAACGAAAACTAACCCTAAAACGGAAGTTCTGGTTCTTTTTAGTTTTAGTACTGCTTATGCAGTATCGCCATATAACAAGAAAGGGACAAGAGTATTTTTTTTAAAGAACAACACGTAATTCAAAGCGTCACTCAATGAAATGGCATTGTGTAATACTACGCAGCTGAAGACTGTCGCCCCCAAGACGGGGATAAATATTTCCACGCGTGTAGCGTGACAGACATTATGTCAACCGACCTTTCCGAGGTCACTTTTTAATAAAAAACGATTCAAGTTTATCAGCGCTGACACACGCCCATTGAAACGAAAACAGGTTTCGTAAAATGTGTGAATAATTTAATTCGTTACTGTCGGTCGGCCACACGCATATGTGTCAAGGCGCGCACTATCTCGTAATAGTTGTAACTGGTTACAGTTAAAGTGAAAATATTCAATTTTCTTTTAAACTTCCTCGTTGCATGCCTCGTTGGTGTAGTGCTGGCAAGAACGACTGGTGAGCCAGATGTACCTGGGTTAAATCCCTGAGTCGGGATAAGTATTATTAGATTTTTCTAACTGGATATTTCCAAGTAGTGTAATAGGCTCACCCATTCCATGGGCCGTAGAATATAATTGGTGAAAAGTGGGAATAATACACTCTGCCTAAACCTTCGGGGAAATACAGGCATGATGTTATACAAAAGACGCACAGACAAAGCACATACATAATAATTATATTATATATGTACCGTCACCATGAAGAATGAAATAAACAAAAGCATAATGTGATTCAGCGGGGCTCAACCTACAAAATAAGTACCATTTAAGTGTATAAGTAACAATTAATCAACAAATTATGACCTAATAACAATTGTTCCACGTATCGTTAACAGGTAGCCCTCGGTGCGGAACATGTGGTGTTCGTCCTTAACATGTGACGTTGAGTCACACGTAACCTCGCTGTATGCTTATTTAAAGTAATGCATGCATTCGTATACATAAAACATAAGTTAATTGACACAATCGTGCTCGTGTTACGTACGGACGTTTAATATAGACGCGTGATAAAGTTATACAGAATTGTTATAAGCATAATTAGCGTATAATTTATGTAATCTACACGTTATCATAATTCTATTATATCATCACGTCGGATCCTTCACGCGATAGGCAGGGACCGCCGAATGCCAAATATCTGTATCCTTGCGGACCTGCAGGGTTTCTTCTGCATTCATCGTTGTTCCTTTAAACACGCAAGCCGCTTCGAAGATGTAGTCTTATAAAATTGATCTTACTTATTCCCAACTTACGTATACAGAGGTTTAATTTACGCGTCGACATTATTTTGTGATTCTGTGACGTCATACTTTATTTTTGTACAACAAAATGCGGTCGAACAGCTCCACGATTAACATATAAATTGCAAACATCCAACGCTTAGACCCTATACGTCTACGACAATCTATAAACGATGAACGGCAGATGTTCAAAGCGACATGTCTTTTTGTATGAAATAAATAAACAGTATGTAGTATTGTTTGCAAAACGTTTTAAAGATACACTTGCGAATTACTGTGCAAATTGCATACGTCTAAATGTATTTACTATTAACGTTCTATCAACTGAACCAACTCGTAAGAACAAAGTGAGAAAAACTTCTAATGCACGTTGTTATTATAAGTGTCATAATGTTATTTATACATATATATTTAAATAATGTTAGTCATATACGTAAACGTAACTGATGAAACGTGGGAGTGTACTACACTCCTCTGCCTACCTCTTCGGGGATTACAGGCGTGAAGTAACGTTTTATTTTCTTTAGTCATATATGCCGACAAATTTCCAGATATGAATTCTATAAAGCAGCTAAAAATCTAAACTAATTACTATTAGAGTCTGTTATGCTAAGTGATATACAATTAAACAAAGTTGCCGTTAAATTAATACATAATTACTCTATATAAGACTATTTCAAATAAATAAAAAAATCCATGCTCTTTTATAATGTTATCGTTAAACTAAAATGAAATTAACGTATATTAGAAAGAGCCAAAGATAGACATTAATGACTCCTTTGATGTTGCAAAAATATATAGAAGACGGCGACCACTAACATCATGTAGGCCGTATGGTAGCTAGATTTTCTTTCCCCAAAAAAATCACCTACGCCTTCCTTTCACATTTACAATATTTGAACATAAACCAACTTAAGATATCGTTTATGTACCCAGTGCGCTAACACGTTTTATCTCCGAGTAAAAAATAAACCAAAATAAAACAGCAATTTTACGGAAACAAAAAAGAGACATACATATATAGAGCGTAAATATAGTATTAAAAATGTTAAAGTCTAATCCCTAATACGGCAAAAAGATCAAGAGTTCTCACTGCAATAAATTATGGAAACGCGTGGGCGATCGCAATGGCATTCAGCGTGGCCTTCTAAATGCATTTAGACCGGGACGACCGACTCGATGCGGTCTACCCACGGGACCCTGCATCCTTAGATTTGCTTTGGCCGTGAAAAGTGCAATACAATGAACATTACGTGACTGCGGGATGAGTCTCAAGGCCGTTGACGCTCAATAAGGGTATCTAGCTACAAAAAATATTAAACATACGATGGTACTGCAATAATTATAATAATGTCCTGGGATAAATTCACACTCATAGAAACAAATTCTCACACAGACCTATAACTAATACATGTGATGAACATTTATGCTCAGTGCGAATCGAACTCAGCAGAAGGGTTCACTAACCACTCGACCAATAGTCCAGTCAATTACATTAAAACAGTCCTATTACAGCTTTTATCAGACCTGAATACAATTGAACTTTAATTAAGAAGATGGACTTCATAAACGATGATACTACCAGTGCTATCAATGATTAAATATGAATTTCATATAGAAATCATCATTGTATGTAAAATATATGATGTTCCTTTTTGTACATAACGTGACTTGTACACCAAATCTAGTTAATATTGTTAATTGGAATCCTTAAAACGAAAACACAAAATACGTATATATGTAGGTACATATGTCAAAAGCGTTGCGTTCTTTCCAAATCTCTAATAGAACGAATCGTAAACAAAATGGAGCAATAAAGGAACAACCCTCGGAGTCGTAAAGCGAGCAAAGAAAAACCGCAAACTGATGCTAATGGAACCAAATTAACCTGACGTACAACAATCGCGATGACCTCACCCCGGACCCGATCAACACGTGAGCACAATGAACACCGCCTCTGTAACACATCACAAGAGGACTTATTGTGCACAGTGCCACATGGCGGTCATCTGCTACGCGAAAAGCGATTCTTCAAGTGGGAAATTCTATAACACTTAGATATACCACTAATTTTGTAGATAAGTTCTTTATTAACGTGAGAATTGAATGGAAAAAAAACTGTTCATTAACATGGGATCGTTGAAATGAAGGCCGCTAGTAACATTAATCAATTATAAAGATCTCTACGACAATTTATCCATAACGCCTCCGAACCAGTAATACACAGCGACACGACAAACACAACTAAAGCATCTAAAAATATGTTGGCAACGATCACTAGAATTGCAAAAGAGAAGATGCTCGGTACTTCTACACTCCACACATGAAGAAAAACAGTAAATAAACACACCTCGGATCGACGGGATTCACCACGGATGCACTGCACTCGAACAGTGGCTTACAAAAATAAATGTGCCGGATGAATAAACGAAAGCGTAAGTGTGGACGTAATCGTTTGTAATGAAAACACGCACTGTTACGGTACACATCCACACGATAGTAAACAAATGGGAGAGAACGATGCTGTTTAAAAAAAAAAATTAAACGTTGTTCATTTGCCAGGTTGCCAATACACTATTAATGATGAAATATAAATTGAATTAATACTCACAGCCCGGCGATATTCCGTTCTCCTTCATAGCGCAGCGGAACGGGTAATACGTGCCCGGCAGCACCTTGCCGTACATTGTCCGATCCATCCTCGGCCAATCACGGAGTTGTCTTTTACAAAAATTACACCCACAGGTTCAACACCGAGTTTAGCGCACCATAATCACAGCCCACGTGTTATCCGAGTAAAGCGCGTCCTACGCGGTGCGTAAACGCGGATTGCACTTGCAAATTCTATGTAAATATCAATGATAACAGATTCGCGTGCGAGTTAAAGTTCACTTCAAGGGCAGGGGTACACTGAAACAATGACCATCGATCCAGCTGGCCATATCGTGGGTATCGATGTTTTAATATCGAGCAATGATAAGCGAGCAGTGATAAGTGATAACGCAATGTCAGGAGGACGAGGCCGCGGAACGGCGGCGGCGCAGCGCGCACCGAGCAGAGTATTCGTCAACGCGTCCCAATCACAACTAAAGTCGCGTGTAGTGGCGAGCGTTGCCGGCGCCGGCGCACGCCACTCCAGCCATGCTGGCTGCATATTATTTATAACCGTATACAAAACAAGTGCATTCGTCAAAATCGACCGATTGTCCGAATGTCAAGGATGAAATTCATTGCAAAAAGACGCAGCATTTGTGAAAATTTACTCACGACTCGAAACGGCATTCAAAAGGAAGTATACATAATGTGTAAGAATATCTTCCACCACATTACACGGCCTCCAGTATATAATTCTAGTCATGACGTTTGTCTAGAAGCAATCTTTATTTACGATGGTATTATTACACAACACCCACGCCGCATAAGGGCCAAGAGTCAAATGTGATGTCACTTGCTTTCTGAAGTAATATATTACGCACAAGTAACCAAGTACATATATATGTATATATTTAATTTTAACATGATTAATACTCTTTCAAATTAATTAAACAAAGATAATATAAGTGAAATAATAATCGGCAAAAATACAAATAACAAAGAAAACGACTTAAAATGACAAAACATTTCCGTCAAAATAAAATAACAATTTAACGCTCGTCACTCAACAGCAAACAGTGGGTTTAAAGTGAAAGACTAACCAGCTGCATATTTAATTAATTTAGTCGACTTAGTTCCACTAAAAAGTAATCAAGGACGGTAACGATATAGAATACAGTGGAGCGATAGATCAAAGAGGCGCGACTTTTCTCCTAATGAGCGTCATAAACCATGGAGGAATGTAAGAGACGGAGAGTGATGAGCGGAAATATAGTGAGTGACTCGTGAGCGTCCGGATGCGCGTGGATTTTGACGCTAAATGAAAATTTCGATGCTATTCTTACGTGCAGCGTTCCAGTTTCTTACGGCACATTCTTATTTTTGACTAAGCCAACATAATTATTATACAGCACAATTAGTGGTAAAAATTGAAGAATGTCGTATTTTCTAAATATACATACAATTGTACATACACATACAATTGTACATGTTTGATAAGTAATCAAATTTATTAGACGAGATTAACCAACTAACACTTAAGAGGAAAATAAGGACAAGGGCGGGAGACCATAAACCACATTTCATTACTGTCTCACTGAAACGATATGGAATTGATAATTTGAAGTTACTACAATAAGCAACAGGAAGAGGAAACAACAATTCGACTACGGTATATCTCCGGGGAATGCTCTATTGGGAGGGCCTTTCGTGACTTCCGTGTTAGAAGTACGCATGGAAAGAATTTTAAAACTCCAGCAGAACCATTTTTAAAAAGTCATAGAGAGGGAAATTAGGAATATTTGACGAAAAACAGACAGCTGATAATCAGCTTAGAAAAGGCAAAGGCGTTTAGTTAAATTAAAATATGCCGTTAAAAAGAAATCGGTTGAATGATGCTTCGTTTCTTCCGTCAAACGAACGTGCGAGAAAGGAATTTGAAAAATCCTCCAAACATAGATCCAGTGTCAACCGAATCCCTGGCATCTCTTTGATCGTATATCTTTGATCACACACTCAGCGTCGCACTAGACATTGACAGGTGTTGTCAAACTTCTCGTAACGATTCTAAGATTTCAAAATACGATCGTGACGTCATTTTTTTATTTTTTTTATTCTGTAGACAACATTAAATCTTTAATGGTTCGTATTTACACTCTTGTTCTTATAACATTAATCATTTTTTTAAATTTATATCAATATACATAGTACGACTCCATACAGTTAGAATTCAAAATATGTATATTTCAAACCTTTTTTATCTAATACGACAACATAATTAGAAGCCTGCCTGTTGGGATCGTTATTTTTCTAATTTACTGAAAAATCATTAATATGAAAATTAACCTACACACAAACATGAAGAAAAACAAAGTAATAACGCCAATAGACAAAGTATTGACGTTTAATATGCGTTCATGACCGTCGGCCAGCCCATTGTTCCCTCTACGAGGGTTCTAACGAGGAAGTCAATATTTAACCTGGTGATGGCCGACGTTAACTGGGACCACTCGACCACAAGGGGGGCTGGCACGTGCAAACACGTTGGACAGACCCCCCATCATTAAACGCTACACGATTTTATATGGACGTCTGCGTTAATATTAACTGAATGCGTGATGTACAGAACGCTAGATGATAGAGAATTAACTTCTTATTATTTTATGTATGAAATGTCACGGTTCAAATTAAAGTATTAAAATAAATAAAAATTAAAAACTGCCGACTGCCTCGTTGGTCGTGTTGGTTTTAATTGCGACTGCCGATCCCCCGTTAATAATAATAATTATAATTAAATTAAATAATATATTCACCTACAGTTTGTAAAATGATACATTTCTCAAATTTGAAAGTGACCTTTTAATGATTTATTAGCATCGATGCTGATACATTCCATTGCTGCGCAAAATAGCAACTTGTTAATGACATTATATTATAGATAGTAGATGATATTAACAGAATGAACTCAATAAATATACAAGGGACATATTTAGTATTTTAAGATACCTCGAAATGTCGGTACGTGCAACCTTTGACCGCTAACAAAACAATAGCCTTTTATTTATAAATAAATAGGAAAGTTCTGGAACTACGAAACAACAATATCTCGTAATCAATACGTGCGTATCAAACTGGATAGAAATGAAAAATCGAAACATAAAACAAAATAAGGGGAAATCCCCAGCAGTACTAAACATGTTATCAATATACCAGTCATTGCATAAATAATTTATACATGATTTATTATATAACATCTCCCACATCTACACCTAATGACGGACGACAAGCAACGTACAGTGCATAATGCAATAAAACAGTTTCGACGTAGCGTGCGGTGGGATCAGCGTCGCGACGTGCTGCGCAAACATGCGCGCCACACAAACATCGTATCACCGTCATCGATAGAACACGCGATTCCGATCAGTGGGAAAACTCTACCAACTGAGAACGCCTCTGTTGAATCCGCGCCAACAAAAAAAAAAAAAAACAACCGCCAAGAAGTTGACGCGAAACCCGAAAACGCCGTCTGTAGTGTTTCGAAGCTATTAAATTTACATTCGTATGTGTTACGGTAAATTATATTTTCGAATTATTGGAAATCGTAGATGAACATAAAGAATTTCAAGTCGTTACGTTCTCACATGAATACATTGTGTTATCGCGGAATTTGCCTAATAAAGTCGATAACAACTGCAGCATGTTGATATCAAAACGAACCGGATAAAAAATTGTCTTGATTTTGAAATAAGTTATAAAAGAGAAAATTTTGAAATTTATCAACGAGAAATTTCCATCAGCTGAACATAATGGTACACACTGTATCAATTACACTTTCTGTACAATCGTTCCACTTTGTCAACTTTTGAAAGTCTGATATGTTCGTACTTTTTACAACGATAAAAACATTTATTTTCTCACACATTCGATTATTTGAAGAGCACGTGTGCACCCGGCCTACGCGCCCCACCGACAGCTAACGGGCGCGAACACAAATGATGGGGACGTAGGACGCAACTCATCGTGAAATGGCCTATGACGCGGGGTGACGTCAGTTTAGTGGTAGTTTTGGTCAGATTTATCGCATTAAATCTAAGTTACGTAATGTTGGAAAGGAACAATGTAACAAGAACGGGCAAAATTCAAAACTCGCTAAAACAGGATACGTAACAGATAAGGTAAGAAACAGTTACAAAGATCGTAAATTATCTTTGAAGCATTGATTCTTCCTAAGTAGGTACAAAAGTGGAAGGATGAGATGACGTCAACCTTTACTGCCACAAATGGCAAATATGAGAAGAGTAAAATGTAAAGCTTAAAATCTGGACGCACGCTTCAATAGCTGGGCACTTTTCAGTCTACTATATCAGCAAAGTCAATAATGTTAAGTAGTGCCATCTGTTATCGAGTAGCCGAGTTAATTGTATGAAAATTTAGAAAAACTCCCAACTTTAAAAAATCTGTGTTTAACACCTATTGTATTGATATCTCAACCCAAAGACTCCTAACGTGAACTTTTTATGGCAAAAAACGGCATGATGCATATGGCAAAAAATTATTATATTCATAATAATTAATTTTAAAAAAGCGCGTTCGATACTATCAAATAATGAAAACACGATAATCATAACCATTTATTTACATAAACGATGTGTACAAAAAGATGATAATATCAATCAATAGAAGATGGTAAGATCTTCGTATCAATACGCGGAGTTAGAAATTATTAGCCGTTTTTCCACAGAGAGATATCGATCTATTTTTGTAATTGACTGGGCTTTGACTTTTGACCAATGACAGCTTAGAAGAATCTTATACATACATACATACATATCATCACGCCAGGTCCCTTGCGGGGTAGGCAGAGAGCCAAATAGCTCTATCCTTACATACCTGCCGCGCCTGCTCCACATTCATAAGGAATAAGAATCTTAATCCATTTGAAAATTATAAAACCGTTTGTTGCAATTGATTTTAATTCTACCGCTCTCTAGAACGTTCTTTGCGGTCTTATTTGTACGCACGACTCGCTTTAAAGGGCATGATAACCACTATTGCTAATCCAAACAAGCTTATTCGGTACGTATTACATACGAAATATGAAATTAGCGAGTCAATATCACGTTTCTAGTTTACACTGTCTTCATCGGGCAAAGTTACAGGTAACAAATTTACCAATATAGTGGAGGAATACGTTAAGAAACGAGTGTCAGCGTTGCAAATGTCATAATTATTAGAACCTTAACGTCACTGTAAATCACTTGCATGAATACACAGTGCAGGCATGAAGACAGGACATGATGCCACTCGTTAAGGAAGGATTATGTCCAGCAAGAGATTGATATAGCCCGACAATGATGATATCACGGTGAGTAAATTTTATTTGTGCAAAAAGATAAGAAGGAGAATGAATATGAAAAGGATCTCAAGCTTGAAGCGTAAGCGTCTCGAGAGGATAAATTAGTTTATAAAAGCCGAAAATTGGAAGTGGTAAACGTTGTTTTTTTACTCATTGATCAATGTAATGAAGCAAAGGGCGGGTGTAATTGACAGCTATTACAAAATGGATTTAACGAAGCAAAAAGACAAATAATTAAATTAATTAACGTAGGAGGGGGCTTGAAATCGCATTAGAATGCAATTAATTGCTTGATAAATAGAAGTGCAGTAGAAAGGCTCTTAAAAATATTAATAGAAATTTACAATAACACAAATAAGTTTTTTGATTTTATAACCTTTTAAGTATGAACACAAACTACTTCCGCTGAGATGTCCTGTCTCAGCAAATCTATACGATCTATTCGAATCCTTTGAGAGCGTTGTTTAAAATGAATGATAAAAAGAATCGACAATTTATAACGACAATCGAGTGAAAAAATTTACATTTATACTACTTTGTCCTATAAACTTTGAGGAGGGATCGCTCGTACTGTCTGCGTTCGATCAAATCAACTACGAACTTATTCAGTGAAATCAAAGTAGAAATGCGAGCAGTAGCAAAATAGTGGAGAGTAGGCCAATTATCTCTATTTAACGAGCGTCTATAAATTTCAGAACGGCATCTAAAAGGCGAACTAAAAATAAAGCTACCGCTGATCATATTTTATAGGGCTGGCGTCATTGGTATGCTAGGTAACTGATGTTTATCTGGTATACGTCAGGAACAGATGGTCGCCTCGTTAGTTGGGATTGTGTTATATGACATACTACGAAATGTTTACATTAGATACCTGTCATGTATTGCAAAAGATCACAACAAAAAGCAACAGTACAAAAATGGAGCTTTTCATCAGGCCCTTCAGTGACCGTTAAGTCAGTACTTTATATTTGCGTTGCAGAATATTTTGCAGTATCTCGTCAAAAGCATCACACAAATGAAACAGATTTCAGTTTTTTGTTTTACAATATTTAATAAATAATCAAATATCTTATAATTACTCAAAATATTGTCAATACATTTTGAATCAATGTTAAATGAAGTCAAAACATGTTGTTGTTAAGATGATGTCAAGGCTTACAAGACCAATATATTATATTCCATTGGCTTTTTATCATCCATGAATTCCATTGGCTTTTTATCATTGGCTGCGCTCAATAATCGCTATAATTGAAAATCATATTCAGGATAGGCCATTCCTTAGAATATCATCTAATAACCTTGGTAGTTTGGAATTAAGGGCGTAGAGGTAGTTAATCACCTCGACACGACAGGAGCGGCGCGGCGTGCTATGAGGCATTATCGCAAATTGATATTAATAGTGTATTAACGTAATGTGTAACAGCCGTGATAGTATAGCAGTTCTAAAATTGAACCAAGCCTGCCTCCTCTGGGGAGCACAATGAAGTGTTGGTGTTTAAAATGTAACAGTCAGTAAGAGAGATTCTGGCAACAATTGACACAAAATGTTAATGTATGTGTCAACATCCAATTGAAAAGTGAAAGTCAAAATTAAAAAGGTAAAGATATAGGTATGTAACATGCATATAAAATGGATGGTATGTCGTGCAGTGAGAGCAGAATGATAAAATAAAACCCAGCCTGTATAGCAGAAGGGAAATCGCGAGAAGAGGATTATTGGTGGTGCAGTTTTCTAATGAAGAGCAAACAAATTTCACTATTATGAAACACCACTTGCTGTATCCTCCTTACTATAGATAGGGTCTGGATCAGCACCACAGACTATAAATGTTACTGGATATATTATTATGGCCAATTACCACACTAATGATTATTATTTAGTTCGACAATCTCTGCTGGGTCAATATTTAAAATCTCAGAACCTTAAGTTCTGGTGTACTTTTTCAAAATGAGTGGAAGATAATGACAATGGGATAAAAACAATCTGGAATTTAGATCAGTATACATCTAATTAAATTATGTTTGTATCTTCAAACTGTAGAAGTGTCTTTATACAAAATTTAGTAGCTTTATGGTTGGCAGTGACACATATAAGTAATGTGATTTTATAATTAGCTATTTATAATTATTCATTATTTTGATTTTATTCATTCTCAATCATACATTCTATAAGGAGATTATCCATTAAGGCCTACTTAGTGTTGATGTCTATTTTTTGTGAAGAATAAAAAAATGTTACATCACCCCTGTAATCCTCGAAGAGATAGGCAAGTCAGTGTGGTTCACTTCCATGATTCACCAGTAAAATATTCAATTAAAATTAATACATATTAATAAATTAAATATTTAAATAATTTTATAATTTTATTTAAGATTTATTGATATGTTTTATTCATGTAACAAAGTGACATTCTTAATACATATATAATTGTAAGGATTTGAAATATTCCTATTAGTGTTACTCATGCTTTTGTTATAAACTCCCTGTGGAAATCCCAAATTGTTTCCAAAATCCCAATAAACAAGTCTAAAATGACATTTTAGATGAGGTGTAAAAAACAAATGATACATCTAAATATGCTCTATAAATAGTAGGATATGTATAGTTTTCATACATACCAGTGATGTAATTAATGTCATTTTTTAACATTCGCAAATGTAAATGTGAAAATTTGCTACTGACGACATTCACAAATGCAAATATTCAGTATTGAAATAAATTTCATAGATGAATTTCTTTTTGTTGATTTACATTGCCATATATATTTTTGTCTTTGTTATAATTATAATATTTAAAAAACATTAATTGAAATTGTTTACGTAAGCAAGGAGGAGAGGTAAGAGCTATGCTTACTTTTGCTGACAAGGTGGATGGGGGTAAATAATTATAATAAATCTGCTTAAGTAATACTTGAACAGCCCCTAATGTATACTAACATCACACATCACAACACAAACTTCTCAATACCAAATTCACTAACATTAACATTTTCATTATCTTCGCAAATCTTTGAATACAGGGTGTCGTAAGAGGCGACAAAACCCGGTGCTGGCAGATAACCTTATGGCACAATTTGCTTACTTACCACTAAATTCCCTAGGTGGCTTATGGGCAGCAGCATAAGTGGTCCAGGAAGTGTTCCATTATTTTCGGTGTGTCAAATATGATAGGATTGAAATAAAAAACAGATAAACATGTTACTGGATAGTGGTTAATGAGTAATAAATACAATATTATTCATTCTTTTATGATTATAGTCAAACATTTTAGATGATTCTGTTTGATTTGTACTTAAATGTAAGTGATTCTACTTTGACTGAGATTATCACATTAAAATAAATAGTTTATCAAAGGTATTTCTTTGTTGATTGAAGACAAGCATCTAAGATTTTCAAATATCTGTAGTATATCTACTGTATCCAGTTAGTTCCATCAGCTGTTGATAATTTATGAAAAATTGCACGTTCAACCCTACATTTTCAATATCTTTCACTATTTGATGTATAAAAAAAATAGGAAACTAGAAATGTTTTTTATCATTGCACTGTGACTGACTCTTCTTCAAAATCAATTAATTTTTCCCAGGTCACAAGTCATA
>DWTO01001177.1:0-17097 GCA_018244755.1 Jemadia pseudognetus
TATTTGTGAAATAGATCATGAGGGAATGAGGCTTTACTTAATATTCTCTGTAGCGTAGTCTGCTAACCCGCATTTGACCAGCGTGGCAGACTATAGTCTTAATTCTTCCCACTCTGAAAGGAATGTTAAAACTTTAAAGGTTGTAAAAGAAACGTTAAAAATGTTGATCCAGGTGAGGACATTGGAAATGGATGCTCAACAAATACTGCTCGTCTAGGTCTTACTTAATAATAATATTGCAAGATGCAGAAATAACAGTTTTAAAAAAGCCTAATTTAAACGGTATAGCTTAGGGTCAACCGTTAATACATATTATTTATTTAATTTTAAAAATGTGGTTTTAAAAATGGAATGCTATAATTAAATCAAGTGGGCGACACGTTCGCGCAATGTTTACAACCGCTCGAGCCCAGTAGCTAACGGCTTCGTCAAGAAATTTTCAAGTTTCTTTAGAGGAAATTTCAAATTAGCATACTCAGGTATTTGACACGTCACAACTAGAGACAAGTCCGCAATGCAGACGAATCTATTGGTCAAGGTTCTATATGAATATTCAGATTACCAGTCTTCCATGTTCTGTGTATGCACAGACTGAATGTTAAAAACTTATTTCAAATTGTCTTTTTTAAAAGAGGAATGTATTCGATAGTAATGCTATTGCTTACCGGTAATGCTTGAAACATATAGTTTAATAAACATAGTTGTTTATATGGAAGATAATATGTTTATTGTACGTGCTACGATGGCAGAGTGTTTTATACGGATTAATTAATGGGTTTAATTCTCGGCTAAGCAAACTATCTTGTTTTGGCTGTTGACGTTTTTTGTGCTTTCATTGCACCCACGACGCTCTTACCAGTAAAGCGAAAAGTTGGAAGTTATCAAATAATTATAGTTTTATAACACTAAAAATAGCCCCGGATGGTAGTTAGATACAGTTGTGTGGACTTTTGCAACACATCGTACGATATTCTTTGTGTATATTCTGAGAAAACATCAATAAATAGATTTACTTGTTATACACTTAAGTGATAAAAGTGGGTCCTATACAAAAAATATATGTTTTCATGCCGAAGTTTTTTTTTGTCTTTTTCGACATTTGTCATCAGAAGACATATGACCACAAATTTTATTTAATCGCCATTTTAGTAGTTTTGTATGAAGAATAATCAAGTAATTTAACCGTCATTCGATTTTGAAACAGCCTCAGATTTAGAAATAATTTCTATGGCAGAATATCGTTTGATTCGTCAGCTAGTAAAAAATACACTCGTATATGTAAGGAACAAAAAACGCAGAACGTTTCCGTATTGTCGAATACTAAACGCTGGGTTGTTGTACTCGCAGCGAGTTCAAAATTTAACATTTTCAGTCACAAATCGAAAGGGTCAGTGTGAGACTGGCAACACATTCCGGCGGCTTCCAATATCAATTGGATTAATTCGGTGACCTCAACCTCATTTGAGCGCATTCACCGAGTTTCAGCGCGAGCGTGCTGCGCAAATTCAACACTTACAGGCCTATTTCATGGATGATAATTTTGATGCGGCGATAATACACCCAGTAAGATGGTAACGTTCATAGATAATCTTGTTTACTTACATTGACGTAACAAAAAAACGTAATATCACGCCTGTAATGCCCGAAGAGGTAGGCAGAGCAGGACAGTACATTCCCACGTTTCACCAGTTAAATCAGTCACCAGTTGTGTTATACCTACTTCATAAAAAATTACTTTAATCTAATTTAAGGTGATTGTTAAAATCTTTTCTATTTCATTTATGTATGCCACAAACTTCAGAAGTTTCATAACATCTTAAATGAATTGGATCTTTCTCTTGTTTTATAGTTTTCCACGATTTACAATTATTGTCATCACTTAAATTTTCTGTTATGTGTCAGCCGCGATACATAGAAATCGTTCGAAGAGAATCCCATAAAAATACTGTAACATAGACAAGTCGTCAAAAACATATTGGTGTTAAGCAAAAAACCCAAAATATACGCATAATATTATGTCTAAACTCGTGCCCTATTGGACTTGTTAATTGGGAGGGAAAAACTTCTGACGCATTGTATACGTCAACGTAGATGACCATGACAGCTTCGTTGGTCGAGGTACAAGTGCGAGTATTGATCGAGAGGTCCTGGGTTCTATCCTCGGGTACCATTAAGCTTTTCTAACCTGAAATTTAATTATAGTTAAAATATAAAACAGGCATAAAATAAATGTAATAGTAATTCGAAGTTTGAATTTATGCTTGGTGTATGGTAATACGCTACTCCCATACCACATTGAAAGGTAAACGTAACTACATACTTGTACTTCCGTCTGTCTCTTCGCGGATTACAGGCGTAATGTTACGTTGATGGACACGAAGATAATCTTTTTAGTAGCCAGACTTAATGACTACTCCTCGGGAGATAAAATACCATAACGATGACTCCTCGTTATCTTGATCCATTGTATTGTTCGGAGAAAATCGTGACATTGTACGTACATTTGACATCGCGGTGACGTGAATTATTAATGATGGTGTGTGAATAATTAATTAGTCACATTTGCGTTGTAATAACATTTTGTAGAAGTCGAGCGGTCGATGTAATGTAAGAAGATAGATTTTGACAGTATTGCGTAAGTTTGAGTAAAATGTAGATGATAATCGCAGTCACATTGATAGAGTACGGTGTTGGAAACCAGTTTCCGAGTTGTGATGTTAGCTGGACTTACTATGTAGATTTCTAATAGAAATGTTTATGTTACGTCTACGCTATGCTCTCTTGAAAGGACATGTTAATGTATTGTAGATGAAAATTAATTTTTTATAAATTAATTAATATTAATTAAAGTTTTTCATAGCGAAAAATTACTGTAGGTCCCGTACAAAACATAAATTAATGACACTCAAATATTTCAAAAATATATATGAAAAGTTTTAAAACTACGAATTTGCTACAATTAAAACTTTAGTAAATATTTCGAAAACATCAGTGTATATCAAAATATTCTTTTTAATAGCATGGTGATTATGGGCAAAACCCTTCAAGGGAGGCTTATGTCCAGCTGTGGACTGCAATTGGCAAATGATAATTCTAAAGTATTTGAAATAACCTTTAATAGAAGAATAAAACAACACTAGAAAAAAATTTAAATTAAGAAGCGATCAAAAATAACGTTGAATAGTACATAAAATAAAAAGCATTGGCCATCGAGAGCGCAAAGTGAGAATGATGGCAACACAGCGCCACTTGACCGAAAGTGTCTGCGATACTCGAGATACGTCTTCAGTTAGAACTGGGTTACAGTTCGTTCAGGACGATTCTATGTCAAGCGCCCTTATCGCCATGCCTATTGTACGCTATTTCATTTTTGATTGCAATAACTTATTGTTCGAAATTTGAATTGTACTCTTACATCCGTATCGTGACAATGAGAAACATCACCAGCCTAACTTGGCCCATTGCGGGATGTAAGTCTCGCCAGAGATTTTTTTATGGAAAAAGAATTGGCGATTGAATGTATGTATACTCTTAAATTATAAAATAATAGTTCTTTAGGATATTAGGGATACAGAACAGAGTGTACTTTTAACGTGGGACGAACTGTGCCCGCCAATGTAACATAATATATTATAATGTCGTTACTCCGGGAGTGAGCCTTAAGTGGAATATACATCTATCGTTCCAGAGCTTTTTCTACATTCATCACTCGTAATTATATAATTAGATGTTTGAGCTTAAAAATTATATAATTAGATGTTTGAGCTTAAAGGTGACAAGGTTAATAGCTTACCTTCCACCTTTTAATATGTATCTTTAAGGTAATGATAGCAGTGATAGTGATGGCTTAGTGGTTTCAAATTCAGCGTCTCATTCCGAAGTCCCGGGCTTAGATCCTGGCACGTGCTTTACGAAAATGTTCGTTTTAGGGTTAAATATCATTTGATATAACGGCGAAGGACAACATTGCGAGGAAAGCTGCACACCTTACGGGTTCTCAACAAAATGTTCTTAGAGGCTTGTGAAATCTACCAACCCGCACTTCGCCACCGTGTCTACATAAGGCATTAACCCTCTCACTCTGACAGGAGGCTCGTGTTCCACACTGGAACGATAAGGCGTTGAAAAAAATTATTCATGGTGTTTATTAAAACGTGCATAACGAAATCATTGGTGCCTTTATTACTGCTAATGATTATACGACGAAAACACATTTAGGTCTAAATTTTCCGGCCTATGTATAGGGTTTATTCATTATAATCTACAGTTATCACTGGACCTGAGTCTCCTCTCAGCGTGAGAAGTCTTGAGGCCTTTGTTCACTCACACGAATAAGACAAACCTTTTAAAAATCAATTTTGTCAGGTTTTTCAAGCTTCTTACGTTTAAATCATATGACTACTATATGCTTGTGTACGTAACATCACGCCTGTTATCCCCGAATTATGCCTGTTATCGCCATCATAGATATATCTGTTATCATAATCTTCAGTCTATTTGAGTCCACTGCTGACATAAGCCTCCACTAGTGAGCGCCATCGCGCCTTGTCCTCAGCTTACCGCATCCAATTTCTGCGTACAGCCTTTCTTAGATCGTCATCCCACCTTGCCATAGGCAGCTCTTGTAAATATCGTTAAATAAAAACACCGTTTGACTGACCGTGCTATATGATAATATAATTAATGATTTGTTACTAACTGCAGTATAAAGAGTTTTTGTGTTTCAGAGGATGGCCTGACAATGTTGTAATCTCTCAAATAAAATGGTTCATTTGACATGTTCTGGGAATCCTCGTATCAGCGATTGCCCTTTTATATGTCACAATAATAATACCGTCTTGCAGTTTTAATGGAGCGTATCACTGGTGAAAATTGGGAGTACCTACTACACTCCGTTGCCTAACCCTTCGGGATAATATATGTGACGTTATGTTAGTTTTAATTAGCAACAGAACTTTCTATGTATTTCGATGACATTCTTTTAACACGTTAGATAACAACTGACGGGTTCCGGATAGTAATTTGAGACGGCTGACATTAGATCACAGAAATTTTCACCAAAATTATTAAGCGTTTGACACGTTCCATATTTAAAATTATTCAATTTTAAAATTATGCGGTTCCAATTAAGTGTTGGCTTGGTGTCATTTTGTTACGTACATACATACATATCGTACATATCATCACGCCAGATTCCTTACGGGGTAGGCAGAGGGCACATTGGTGTCATTTTGTTAATGTTAATAAAGTCACGACTACTTGTAACATAGGACGTAGCAATCGCAGATTACCTCGTCAATAATTTTTTTTAAATATAAGAACAAGTGCTTGTTAGAAATAAAAATTGGTTAGTTCCTTATTTACAATTTTTCATTATTCAAAAACTAATTAAGTGTTAAATTAGTATCTTTTTGTTTAGTTTATTCGCATGAGTGCATGCATAACGCAGTGCATAATAAAACGTTGATTAACTCGTCAATGGATGTTCGAACCATAAGAACACAATGTAAGTTACAAGTGAAAATCTGTTAGTCGTGTCTTGTTTTACTCAAACTGAGCGTTTGTTTACAAGAGCATGTGAAATTGCTAAACACATGCATGCAAAAAGGTTAAGTTAAAGCACGCTCTAACTATGCGGTTCTGTTATAATCGCACGATAATATCTTTTGACATTTCCCGCATATATACGTCACTTTCATTGCCCAGTGCCATTTTATCACAAGCGAGTAATTATATATTTTGCAGGCCATAAGGCAGTCAATTCCAGTGAATACGCGAACTCTCTGTTAGAGATAATAAATGCGTACAGCTAAAACGCTTGTTAGCCGCTGGACTCCTGGCAACTCAGATAAACATTACAGATATCTTCACGCCCACAAGTTAAACGGGTGGCGAGGTGTTTGCTTATTATAATCGCCGAGGAAAAAGATAGTTAAACGCATCTATATTTAGACGGCACAAACATAGTGCGAATGGAATTTCAATCCGTGTATTAAAGTTTGCTTTTCCTAATTTCAACAATTTACAGTTGACTCAAGTTGTTAGTGGGCGAATGAAATATGTATGCAGGTACTCATGTGTTACAATGGTTCAGTATTAAAGAGGTGTATTGTGCTAGTGAGGTGGTGGTAAAAGCGTTGAAATATATGGAGATATATACTCGTATTTAGAACTGTTGCATATATGTCTCGATTCTGTTGCAAATTTTAAACATGTTGGGCGGGTGTTCTGATGCTATTAACTTCCAATACCACACCAATTGTGGGAATACCAAGGCTGGGTTATGCAATTTAAGAAGATAGGTAACAAAATATTTCTTTTAATGACGACAGTGCATTGAAAAACTCTAACATGTATTTATAAGAGATGAAGATAATTTTTCATTAAGTGGCTCGTCTACCTGTCTGCTAGTCTATGAATTTATAGAAAATGACCTTATAAATAATGTATTACTTGCTTCAGATCAAAAGGGATTTTAATGATTAAACGACTACCTTTTTCTTAAAAGTTTTAGAGGTCCTTTTATGATTTAGTTTAGGCTGCTAGTGATAACTAAGCAACTATGTGGGTTATGAAATATGTTTCGAATTTAAACATAAGGTAGATACAAAAATAATAGGCCAGGATTTTTATGACCCTGCATTATAAAAGCACGGTACATTTTACGCACACTTCATCACTGAAGATGTTTCTTTCCTTTCTAAAAACCGTTTGATCTTCGCATATAAAGTCGCACACCGCAAACGTAGACGTAAATCGGAGTCCGCATAATAGCTGTTAGAGTTTATTTGCACGACCCGCTTCGTTCCTGCACCGAGGGCCCGACAATAGACTGTGCCCTCGCGCATTGCTTTATAAATAAACTTCACCCGCGTCCCGTACGTGTGCACAATTAAATTGTATGCCGGCCAAGAGGCTCAAAGTGTTTATCGATTTGTGATTTTCCTTTAATGTATTTGTCTGTTTTTATTAAGCGAGTGGGCGTACTGGCGGCCCTCCTGCGAGACTTACGCTGCATTCACATGCACTTTTGCAGCTATCGCGATTGTAATTCGTTTGATTTAGATCGTATAACTTTAAGTACTATGTAAAGAAGCCTACACTTTAAACGGTAGCGAAATTAATAACTTACTGTAACATTATAGATATTCATGTCAAAGATCTATAAAATGTATTATTTGTTATGACATCTTTCTACCCACCAATTACCCACTTCTTAATACTGCATTGACCCAAAGTTCATTTTAGTACACCACAGCAAGAAAGTATGCTATTGTATTAAATTGTGTTAGATTGTATGTAAGCTTTTTCTATTCTAAGCTATTTCGATTATGTTAAAAATATTAGCACACACACATATGTAGACATTGTATATAAGTCACAATATGTGCAGATTGTCAATCTACTTATTGTTGTAGTCCGTAGAGTCGCAAAGCCTCGCACGTACGACACGGCGGGGAATCCAAGCTGCGCGTTGCGGTTTCCATTAAAGAAGTCGAAGTAATTGTTCTGGCGTGTGGTCGCGCGGTGCCATCCTACTAACCATATTTTCTTCCTCTGATACCTCGAGCCTTGATTGTGTCGGTCAAATGGCACGTTTTATTACGCAATCCCCGCGTTGTCGATTAGCATGTTTGCAGTTTCAACACTAAATTCTTTCTTAATCAAATTCCTGTGGATTTCACTACTGACGCGCTTAAGCGACCGCTCGCTTCATTTTCGTATACGAATCGCCTTGTGCAACGAAATGACAAAGGCACACACATACCTATGTCTGTTTGTAGCAAACGTTCTTTAACCAACATTGAGGCGGCCGTACAAAAACACAATAGCAATTACCTTCGAGTGTTGACACTGTTCATTTCGGGATAATAAAGTCTACCAATATTTTGCCAACTCGAAGGATGTTGCAGCTTATGTAAGCAAGGATCTTTAGCGAATGTCAATGTCGAATATTTCGATTCAAGATGCAAACGACCACCTACATATTTTATAATAACAAATTAAACATTATCGAATTTATACAAATGTCCGCAAACAGGTAGCCACTTACAAGATGTCTATATATGTAGCGCGGCATGTAATTACATAATGTTCTTTTAACGTATCGCAATATTTGCACGACAATTATAAAGACACGATTTAACACAAACATGATATGGCGCTTGGCTTTAAAAAAATTCATATACACACATTCGAGCAGTGTACGGACGTGAGTTTGCATTAATTAGATGAGTTTAAGAAACAAACAGTCGAATGTAGTTGGGAAAATTCCAGATAACAAATTTTAAACAGCTGGCGTGCTGTACTTAGATGGAACGGTGCCATGTGGGCATGTAAAATATGAATTATAAGGCGCTGCTTTACAAACAAGTGGGTGTTAAATGCATCTTCTTAATAGGTGCAGACACATTCGTTAAAGCACAGTAGTGGTGTAACGTAACATCACGCCTGTAACCCCCGAAGAGATACGCAAAGGAATGTATGTAGTACACTCCCACGTTTCACCAGTTACGCTTACGTCCCACTATGGAATAAGTGGTGAGCCTATTGCCATGCAACGGGCAAGTATAGTGGCAACATTTTTTACAACAATTTTTTCAACAATTTAGAAAATTATGAACGAATAGAATTTGATTTCGTAACACGGCATGCACTTTCCAGTCTACCCCAAGTAAGATTATTTGTCGATTCACAAACGTGTTTACCTTTCGAATACTTGTATGCGTAAACTGCTTTAATCGCATCGATGTCGTCGAACTCTCCAAGGAAAATAAAAGGCGCTAATGCAGAATTGGAGGGTAAAAAGATGATTAACATCGAAGTTTCTTATTTACATCTTAACCCTAACTTGACCTATCTATCCTAAAAATGACCAAGCAACAATAAATAAATTTAGGTACTAACAATTTTTGTATAACAAAAAATTTAAGCAAACTATAAATACCTAACGTATCTAGTTACTCATTTTTGTTAGCAATATCGTATTTTGTTAAATCATTATTATTATATTTCGAGCCAGGTCCTTTACGATGTAGGCAGAGAGAAAATTTAATTTTATGAAATAATTTTTTACATCCTCGTAAGTTGACAACAAATATTATTTTTCTCGATGTACCTCCAAAAACAAAGGAAGGTAGGCACGGTCAGAGGAGTTCCAATCTGTGTGTAGTACTCAAAGAAAGGTCGGATGCGCTCGAGTGTTTTATGGTATATCTATATTTGCAGAGTGGTTTTGCAGCGGTGCTAAGGCATCCACTCTACAAACATTGGCCAGCTTAGGGCATCACAATACACGAGTTTTGACTTAACACATCAATCTGAAGAAAATTGCCGATAAACAAAACGGGGGAAACTAAGCAACATGATACTCGCGCGGAGATATGATATCGCAAACGGAATTTGCGTTTTGAAGTGTGACTTTGAGAAAAGTAATTATGAAAGTTAATGATATGAAAATAAAGAAAACAGCTATTTGTAAGTTTCCTGCAGATTTTTGACTAATCAGAAACTCTGTTTCGAGCAAAGAATAAATGTACAAATATTATCAGATTCAATGCCCTTACACAGTAACCTTTGAAGCTGTTAATAAGCATGACTCCTGCTATAAAACTGGCTGGATACTTGGTTATTTTTAAAAAAAAATATAGTTACGAATATTATAATTTTCCATACAGATACAATTCAAAAATTCCAAACAATCTTATCTTATTGAATTAAATCAAATTAATAGTGGTCAAAGCTTTTGTTTCTTATAGCAACTGTTGGTCTTGACCCTATATTGAGTGTGAATGCTCCATCAGTTATAATCATTTAGTCCGTACGTTAATACGATTAACAGTTTTACGAATACCTATGAGCAATTGCAATGAGTAAGCTACGTTGAAAACACGCTAAACGTTTGATAAGCGGCTTGTTCTTTTGCTTTGTTAAGGAGACTGCGATTTTAATCGCAAACTCAGATTTTACAGTGTAGCTGGCTGAGTAATATTTACCTTTTACCCGCCTGGTCGCTTGATTTTTAAAAAGTTTTTCATGTCATAAATGCGCGGCAGTTTACTTAGAACGGTTTGTCGATGGTTCCGATTTGACATTAGCCTTAATAAGCTGTATGTGTAAATTAAAAAAAGAATGTGACCGCCGGTCATCGAGTGATGAATGCGAATAGAGTTAAGTGCGATGGTCCTAGATTTTAAAAACGGTTTCATAATACAATTAGAATTAATTGGTAATACGCTCGGCTTGTTATTGTAGATTGGGAGTGATTGATGAGTACCGGGCTGCTAATAAAAATTCTAGTGTTATGCACAAACAGCTTACAACATAATTTCTTATATATCGGCACCGTTATCAACTTTCGTCACTCCGATTAATGACGGCTTCGTCATAATTTAAAATACTCTTCTGACCTCAGTGAGCTTTAGTAATGCATTCGTCACTATTTTCTTTTAGTAATGTTTATTTTATTCTTAATATTGCTAGTGACCCGCCTAAGTTATTTTAACTGTTTTTATTATGGCTTCCCATATGTTATAAATTTTGAATAAAAAATTTAATAGGCTAGTGGATTTTATGTTATTGTCTAGTTTCGATATCACTATTTTATTTCTTTTTCGTATTGACTGCCGTTATCATGCATTTTTAATATTATACTATATTTTATTCGTTTACCACTATTTTATTCGTTTATTCAGGTGCTTTCGTTATCGAAACGAATAACGAAACCACTAGTGTTTCTATCATAACATCTTTATCCATCAATTGTTATCCAAGCACTTCCTTTGCTGTTTACTTTCTTTAACGAAACAATTCTAATTTCCTGTATCCCCCACTACTTGATTGCGAAGTTAGTTCACTGTGAAGTTACGAACGAACTTTCAGCAGTAAAAGCTCACAGGGAATTGGAACACCACTAGGTTCATTGACACATCGATGGCTGACCACATGACCGTCAATGTCGTCACGATGCGTCTGGGTTCCTACTATCACACACTCCACACTATCTTCCTTTACTACTGTGCCACAGACTAACACAGCTGTATTTATTTTGCCGTTCAAATCAACAGTAGACGAATAGATTCATGTATGTGAATCTTCAACGATTTCGGCTTTCAATTGTACTGTGTACAATGTTATTTATGGAGGTAGGTTTATGCAATACTGTTATCTGTTACTTAATTGGTATCGTGTATTGATATTATTTACAAATGTCCGTGGGAAACACTACTTCCGAACGTCCGTTACGAAATTCAATTATAATAATTTAATAATTGTTCTGCTTTATACATTGAATACTAAAATTTTAAGGACCAGGAACCTAATCGCGAATAAAGGTATTAGAAAAAAACCTACCAATATATTATTTTTTTTCCCAACCCTTTTTATTGTTCCAATGTCGCTAATGAGTTTCTTTTTAAAATGACAGAGTTCAGACCTTCTTCCGCTACTCTGGCCAAGTGTGGATTGGTAGATGGCAGATTATATGCTGCTATAATTACATAATTGTCATGGAATTTGTTCCAGTCTTCCTGCGGTTAAGGTGCTGTCCACATATATAATGCCACCAAGCGGTTCCTCGTTGGTTAATCATGTAATATTAACACATAATAGGTGTATGATAAGACACTTTAAGCACGACTTTATTATCGGTTCACATGGGATTAAAACTGTTTGTTTATTGTTCGTCAAGGTGGTGGCGCGTAAATAACCAATATTATTATAACGTCGTGATATTAAAATGACAGGCTTAATATCTAGTGCTTTTTATACAAAGTGTGCAGTAAACATTGACATTTTTCATTTTTCTGTAGCGACACATAAAAAGAAATTCTGAATGAGAGAGAAGGATATATTACTTCAGATTACTTGCAGACTATTCTGCGGATTAGTTGTTGAGAATTGATCAAAAGATAGATAACAAATTTCGATTGGGTCATATGCATTTTTCCATCAACGCAAAAAAAATAGCAAGATTTATCAGAGCACACTGAATTAACATTCAATGGACGAGTAAGGAAGTATGTCGCGATATCCGATAATGTGTTTCGGCAGACGGCGTTAAGACGTGTCGTCGGATACGCATATCGTGTATGTTAGCAATATCGAAATGTCGTTATCGCATTGTTGATATTGAATATTGGCGCCAGGTATAATGAGCGTCGCGATAACAAATCGTGGAGATATAATACGTACATGTTGAGAGATAAAATGATAAATGTAATATGTTGATGAATACTTACCTACGTACGGCGTGAACGAGCGAATCGATAAGATTGTTGCCGCTCACACGGCTTATTGGAAATTGTTAGTTTTTTTCCTTTTGTAAGTACTAGGAATATTGCATTTTTTTTTCGTAAGATATTATGTAAGTCGATTTCGTTTTATGGATTTCATTATGCAATTTATGTATACGCAACGTCATGTTAGGTTGCTCACGGGTTAGGCAGAGGGCACCAAGTGTCCAATATCTATCCTTGCAGACCTAATGTCTTTCTTCTACATCTATCATTCTCTTTTACGCATGCTGGTTCGAAAGTCAAAAATATATTCATCATTTCTTGTTATTAGAATTAAATAATTTAAAAACTACTAGAAAATCTGAGTTACAAAAATCCAATGGTATCCGACCCGGGAATTGAACCCAAGACCTGACAATGTGCAATCACCTTTATAACATCTTGATCAACGAGGCAGTCTTCCCGAGGCAGACGATTTTTTTCTTAAGATGGCAATTAAGACATTATATATAAAAATACACGCAAATAAACTGTATATTAAACTGGATAAAACTCTTCGTGTGATACGAAGATCAGCGCTTAAATACTGGCTACTTACACGGTAATTGTCAGTTTATGCAAAACAAGAAGAAACGGAAAACATTAACAATTAAAAATGAAGTTGATCCAAACAAGTATAACTTGAATCGGTAAGATGCGGCGAAAGTACATATTGACGATTCGCCGAGTTTAGAAGATGAAGAGTAATTCAATATATCATACTATTGCTTCGGTAAGAATCTATTTTCAGTACTTGGACTACTGCATCAGGAGAAGACCCTGCCCCAAATAAGATAGACGTAGGTACTACAAGCTTTCAAGTTAACTGATAGTACATAAAAAAATGATGAGGACATAATCATAATGATGTAAAGAAATACGGACAATTATAAAGAAATTGTTCTTACTGATCGAATATTGTCTGAACATTACTAGTACGGAAGTGATTCATCCTACTTTGAAACTTGAATATTGATATCATTATTATCAACTCTTTTACCATTCAACTATTGGAGACGGTTCTCTTCTGTGAATGGTAAGAGTAATTATAATACCATCAAGTCTGGTCCTTTGCGTGGAAGGCAGAGACAACCGAATAGCAAATACCACTATCCCTACAGACCAGACATATTTCTTGTAAATATTCATCAAACTTCACATACGAACGAGAATAGTATTGATATTCATACATATTTGTATGTAAGGTACAAAATGTTACATCAGTAAATACATACATATATATATGCCGTTTGCTGTACTTGTGTTGACCGACTGGCGCCTCGCGTATGTAATTGTTCGAACAAACATATAGTATATACATATGTACACAACGTCGAGACGCCTGATTTACTAATGTATCTAGTTATAGCACTCACGAAATACGAGTGGATTATCCGCGGAAACATTGCAATTAGACAAAATATTTTGCCAGATGCCAAATTTCAGACTATGTGTTTAAGCCTTTTTGCCAGAATGGAGATCCGTATCCAAGAGTGGAACAATGAAAATGTAACTGATGATGATGATAATGATGATGATTATGATGGTGGTGGTGGTGATGTTGTGCATGATTGTCTTGTCAATGAGTAAGCAACAAACACTAAAATTATTATTATCGACATTACAACGTCACGTCAGCTTCCATACGGGATAGGTAGAAAGCACCAAGTGCTGAATACCTTTATCCTTACAATCCTAATGGACTTCTATATATCATCACTCCCTAAATACACTCAATTTGGTTTTGGAGACTCCTGACTCTTCTATCAGGTAGTATTTGACCTATTTGATCAAGGTAGGTTACCCTCGATACCTGCATCCATCAATTTTAAAATATACATGTGAATTAATGCTTACGATGTCTATTCGTGAATTCTTTAATGCGAATAGAAAAGGGAGCGAGGAGGCTGCAGTAATAAGAGATTTTTACAATAAAATTTGATCGTCACTTGATTGTAAATATTCTCAGGCATGGAGAGCTAAAAACCTTACAAGTAATTAATATTACAGTCATTGTTGAAACAACTTTATAGATGTAACCATTACCTACTAGTGGCACAGTTACTTGTCAATACATATTTAAATTCGCTTATTGTTAATGTCATCTAACGGTCGATTTGTGGAGGTACCGTAGGAAAAATATTTAAGGAAAGAAGAGAGCGTATTGAATGTACGAGTGTTTTTATTTAATTCATACTGATGGGACTCCTTCGTTGGTCGCATTGCTTGCAAGCGCGTTTGCCGATCAAGGAGTCCTGGGTTCAAATCTCTGGTCGGGGCCTATTGGATGTTTCTTTTAGCCTTTCTAGTAGTGGCTCGGATTCTGTGTCTGTGGCAATAGATTTACCACCTATTCCATAGTGGGACGTAAACTTAACTGGTGAACGTCGGAGTGTGCTATACTCTTCTGCCTACATCTTCGCAGATTACAGACGTTATGTTATGTTCATTCTCGCGTTTTTCAGATTTTTGTCATCATCAGAGATCAAAATTTGATTATTACTTGAATACCCCACATTCTATTGATTTCCTTTATCAACATAGACTCGTTACACTGTTTGATATTATCTCTTGATAGAAGGAGACTGGTAAGATTGTAGCCAATTTCAAGACCTTACACCCCTCATGTAAATTATTAAAAACATTAACATGTGCAAGCGAAAGAATGAAATCTAGAACAGGCTCAGCTCCTGTTCCGTGAAACTTATAACATAAGCGGGAACTGAGAGTAACATTCCTCTTTCTACCTCTTTGGGGAAATAAGTGTAATTTCACGCTTACAATCACCGAAGAGGTAGACAGAGGAGTGTAGCGTACTACACTCCTACGTGCACGTCTTCGAGAAAATACAGGAGTGATATGGTAAAATACAAATTAATTAAGAAGATTAGATTCGCGGTTTTTTCCTATATCAGTTGTATCGCATACGACATGTCGATGGCACTTTTACTAGCGTCCGTGCAGGTCGCAATAACAGGTTGTTGGTAATTGTTTGCCAGTCGCGTACATTTCTAAGTGGCTCGAAGTGATGTATGTATTTGTAGAACGGTTTATACAAAGTGGCCGCGAACATTTTTCATCAACTGATATATTTACTTAGATTGTGTTTGAATACATACTCGTATATGAGTTTGTAACTGTTGTAATGATTGCAGACAATGACGAGGATGATGAAAATGGTGATGAGGATGATGAATATGGTGATGAATATGATGATTATGGTGATGAAGATGGTGGCGATGGCGATTTTGATTGTCACAATGATTCTGATTGATTATATTAAACCTCTTAGTAACTAGTAAGTGTTTCACTATTAAAGCAAATAAATCAGTTAGGTACAAAGGGTTATCGCAGTTCAAATCGATGGTAAAGAGAATATCGAAATGAGACAATCGAATGACATGCACGGATATTAAAAATATTAAGTACCTTTATGTAAGTGTCTGTTACAGGTATGTGTTTAATTGTTACTAATATTTTGTGATATATCATACCGATAAGGATATATTTGCATTCCTTGAATTCTAACAGCGCGGATAAGATTCCGCGTTAACACTGATGATGCATCAAAGTGACATTGATCTAATTAATCCGGATGACGTCACATATGATGTCACTCTTCTGCAGTTACGTGTCGCGAATTAATAGTCGTGAATTATTTCGACGAACTAATTATTATCTGTCCACGCTTTTGATGTATGGTACGTTCTAGTTTCACACCTCGTGATGAGATATAAAACAAGTAAATTGTAAAATTTTAGGAATACATAGGAAAATTTAAAACCCTATGGATTGGACTTTCGTCTACGTGTTTCCTTAATTAGTTTTTTTGTTCTAAAAACGGTAGTAATACAATTTTAAATTGAGGGTTCAACAAAACTGAAAATAAATAAAATTGCTTACGTTTTATTTTAAAATGTAGTAAAACCTTTGAAGTGTCACACAAACAGATATCTACTAACGTCTATATAGCGCAAAAGCAACGGTTCATTATACTATTATTTTGTGACGTCCACTGAAATCTACTTCAAAAAGCATAATATACTACATGTTTACATCCATACACACTACATACTTACTTGAGACACAAAACGTTAAGGGAATTGCGAGTATTATTTCTTGTGAACACTTTTTATACTGAAGAATATATAGGTATTGTTGTATCTTACTCCTACAATGCTATTCCACATGGCAATGAGATTTTTATCCGGCATATTATTATAACAAACACTACTATAAAACTCTGTCAAATGTCTACTTGTGATTCGCCTTATTATTTATTTACATTACTCGCATTTCTGACTACTGACACAATGTTACTCGGGGATAACCGACTATGTGGCACGCCGGATAAATATGAAAATCGCTTGCACGAAATTCCAAAGAAAAATCTTTCCTAGATTCATTGTAACGATCTTGACCCAAGAGGTACGAAAGGCGTGATCAAATCAATCATACAGTTGCGTCATTAATAACAACATAAAATTATCGTTATGAAAAATATAAACAGTTTCCGCGTATTATTATGTAAGTTTGAAGGATGTCATATCGTCGCTATGTCCTCATAAGGCACGAGTTTTTGTTTAAGCGTAATTATAAATATTTGCCTTCGAAACGAACTGCGTTAAGGCTAGGTCTAGGTTTCTGAGAACTTTATAAAAAGCAGTATGTAATTTATGCACCTGACAATTTTATAGAGGACGTTATCAGATCGTGATCGTGATCGTGAAGAGGTAACATTTTTGAAATTAAAAATTATTTCCCAATGTGAACATAAAATTTAACAAGGCTTTGCCACCCAAGATAGAAGACCACTCCTTGC
>DWTO01001178.1:0-17095 GCA_018244755.1 Jemadia pseudognetus
GAATGTGGAGGAGGCGCGGCAGGTCTGTAAGGATAGAGCTATTTGGCACTCGGTGCTCTCTGCCTACCCCACAAGGGACCCGGCGTGATGGTATGTATGTAGTAAGACATTTTCTACAAAATTACTGATCATCAGATCATCAGCCTGTCTCTATCCATTGTTGGGTATAGAGACGAGAGACGAGAAGTAAATTCTAAACATAACATCACACATGTTATGCCCGAAGAGGTAGGCAGAAGAGTGTATAGAACACTTCCATATTTCACCAGTTAAATAAGTAAATAATGTGAAATGAATGAATGTGGAAGAGGCACAACAGGTGTGCAAGAATAGAGATATTTGGCACTCCGTGCTCCCTGCCTACCCCGCAAGGGACCTGGTGTGATGGTATGTATGTAAATAAGTAAATTCTGTTACCTCAAATAACAAGGATTTCAGCAAGGTAATTGATAAGTAGAGTGGTAAGCAACTTTTGATCAAAAGTTGGAACATATGAAATAGATATTTCCAGCCATTGTTGGAAAATTCAAGTAGAAAATGTAAATTAGCAAAATACAATACTATTTGACCTTGGAACCGAACAGTCTGTTATAATAGTGATATTTGGCACTCCATTTTCTCTGCCTACCCTATAAGGGACTTGGAGTGTTTTAATATAATTATAAAATGTTATGTAAATCCAATTATAAATATTATGTAAATTCAAATTAATGTAAATCCCATGTATGGCCTCTATTACCATAGGGATACCATTTAAATTACTGAATGCAAATATAGCTCGAATTTGAATCTCTTAAAAATAATGCTACTTACTTCGATAATTGGCAGTAAATAGCACAGGTCTCAAGTGATGAATGCTGATGATGGCCTCGTAGAACAGAATGGCCGTCCGAGTGCTGGCATTTCATAATCTGCCTTTCTGGTTCAGCGTCCTTCCAAATATCACCGGAAGCAGTCCATCGTTTGTCTGATGACGAACACGGATCAGTATTTTTATTATAGTCGCATATATTATATTCGCCATCACAGTTTTTATTACCGAAATATCTTTGCAGGGATCTGACACTACCCGTTAAGAAGAGTTTATTCTTCCAAAATTTCACGAATTTACTTGTGTTAACTGCTGGTTTGCGCTCCGGTAAAAATACACAATTCACTATATCAGAATTGTTGAAATCTCGTTTGTTATCAATAGTCCGTTGTAGGTGTTTACATTCCATTGGTTTCAGCCACTTTCGAAGACATCCCGTCGCAAGCCATTTGCGACGATTACAGTGTGAGCATCTCTCGAAATTCTTGTTCATTTTCACTATCTACTTCCTTAAAATATGCATATACCGATTTCTTTCCAATTGCTGCATCTATAAATTATTTAGAGTAAAATGTTTATTATAAAGACAATCAAAAAAAAATAACAGAGACAAGTTAAATCAAGTTAAATTTAACAATTGACTCAATTGATAACATGACAGATAATAAATTTATAACGTGCTTGTTGACACAGTACTTTGATAAGAAAACATAATAATGTCACTTATAAGATTCAAAACCTTATTATGATCACATTTCAACACTGTTTTAAAAACAACACTGTATTTAGAAACAAGTTTTAAAAAGGAACAATTAGATACCGGTTAAATTAATTTATATTTTAATTTACCAATATGAATCATAAAATATAATCTAACTGTAAGGTACCTTTCACAATGCAATCGAAAACGAAGATACGAGTTCAGTAGGTTATGAGCATTATTATCTCGGTATAACTGCAACTGTGGATTTTACAAAGTTATTCAATAACACTTCTGCAGATCTGCAGAGTCTTCTGCAGAAATAGAATAGAATCTTCCTGGCTCTGAACAAAATTTCATAAAAGGCGAATGAGGTACTTACACTTACTTGTATAAAATTCGTCAGTTCTTAGAGAAGGAAACCTCTACGTGTAGTATAAATCGAATAGAACCTTTGGGTACTGGCTACGTCGTGCAACCGAAGCGGCTTCATACTCACTTGTTCCTCCTAAGTAACTAGTGAGGTTAAAAGAGAGATGTACATTTATGTAGGTAGTGAGAAAATCAGCACCTTTAGTATTTCGATACCAGAAAATGCAGTGCAGGACGCATAGTTCATTGTCGAGTATTCTTTGATTTACTTAGTTTTTTATTTCCAGCAGCAACCGTGGTACATACATTTAGTAATCAAGAGACAATTAGATATAAATATTATAATTAAATTTAATGTAATGGAATTATTTGGAATATGAAACATATTAGAATGCTGTTGTTAACTTTAATCGTTTATATAATAAAAACAGATTTAATTCATTATTGTTGCTATAAACGTTCATTTAATTTCGATGTACTATTTGATAATTTTCATATTATAATCTAGGACACCAGAACAATATATTTTTGCTTTTATCTGTGAACTACTACGGTGTGCTGTGACCATAGAGATTATTATATAGACTGTGACTGCTGTTTTAAACTGAAGTGTGGTGTGATATATGTATACTTATTTATAATATATACAAGTGTGTCTTCTATTGCTTTAATCTTGTATGTCGTACGTGTGGCTGTGTGTGATGTGATTGTGATGTTAAGGTGTAGTGGGTTTCAGTCAATACCGTACCAGAAGTCTTCGTAATTAAAACAATATGTCTTATAAAAAAAAACCATAAATGATTTCGTGCTATTTACTTGGTTTTACAAAAATCGTTATCGATTATGGAAGTATATTGGTATGAAAATAAATAACTTTACGCTGTAGTAATGACATTGAAGAAAATCACAAAAATGTCAACAAAATCGCAAATATCTTCAGAACTAAGCGGTGTGTACACTTATTTAATACTCTCCGTGTTTATAAATAACACATTTAATACAAAATGCTACTCGATATAACTTACAAATATAAATAGCAAATAAAGAGTTATAATTTTTCACTATTTATTTCTAGAGAGCATCAGCAATGTATTAGGGAAAAATGTCAAAATTTTATATAAAACCCTTATCCGTATGGAATCGAGAGGAGATAAAGTTGACAATCGAGTTTTAGTAAGTACCTTTTGTTTATGTTCTATTAGTTCTATAATTGCTTTTTGGTACCGATCCTTAATTTTAAATTGCATGTCTACATTTACCAAAATATAATTTTATATCCCATAATAATATTTAGAGAACATCTGGTTTGCTTCATTGTAATGTGTTGGTACAGAGCTGTTTGGTACATTGATACAAATATAGAATAGGATATTTTGAATGTTAACAAGTGTACAAGTTGGTATTAGGAGCAATTGATAAATTCTGGACAATAGCATGAGTCATGTAGGTGTGTCTGTCTGTGCATCCATCTATCTGTGTTGTCTTGGTACATACACCTACATTAATGTCTACCATTACTGCCACAAATTGCTTCATACTATTTTGCACTACATTATACAACATATGTAAAAGATGATATATTGTTGAAACTCTTCCTTACATTGATAGATTCATTTTTTGTATGAACTATGTTTCTGTTTATTTATATTTCACTCACTCTCAAGGATTTGTATGTCAATATATTTTATTAAGTCATTATTCAACTTACGTTACATTCTTTTTTAATACACTTACATATAATACATTAGTGGGAGATTGATTTTTAATGCCTACATAAGCAGTGTGTAATTTTATATTATTTACTAAATCAGTATTTTTATCATATAAGATAAGAGTTCAGGAATTTTTGGTATTAAAGAATCTGAGATATATACAAGTGACATACTATATGACAGTGATCTATTACTTTTTCTCCACCTACACTATTAAGTGTGTTCCACATATGATTAAAAATGTAACATAACATCACACTTGTAATACCCGATGAGGTAGGCAGAGTATAATACACTCCCACGTTTCACCGGTTATGTTTATGTCCCACCATGGAATAGGTGGTGAGCCTATTGTCATATGCCTGGCACATTTCCGTTACTTTGTATAGCAGCACTGACAGTGGTTAAATAATAATAATTATTTTAAAAAATAACTAATCACTTAATTACAGGTTGTGACATCATACAGAATTTTTATCACAACTACAAAAGTTCCCACAAGAGTAAGTATTACTTTAATTATATCATTATTCATTCATTTTATTATTCATATGATCACATCAGTCTCGTTATGGATAGGCAGAGAGTATCAACATTCAATTTAATCACTTATACTAATGTGGTGAACGATCAGTGAAAGCAAAGTAATTGCCGTATGAACCATAGTACATAAGACATTTGTATATATGTATATTGTATAATATAGCTCTCTAGTCTTTAATATTAGTTTGGGTATTAATATTACTCCTCATCAGCTGATGTGATACCCGATCTGAGTGCCCAGCATGGGGATTATGAACATAGCCTCTCAGTGGAGGCCTACATCCATGCAGTGAACAGTCACAGACCTCATCCCTCACAGGGTAGCACATTGGCATGTGGCTATGCCTGTGTAGGCGCACATACAAACTATGTCAATTCAAAGATGTCTGTTTGCTAGGTCGACAATGGATTTCACTTGATGGAAATAGAAGCTATAGAAAGCAAGAAGGCCAACCATCTCTCCATCACACTCATCCACGAACACAAACCTGTTTCCATCCTGATAGGTGAGTCACTCTAACTAATTACAACCATTGTTTGTTAATTTTCAACAGTTCAATTATAGCATTGACATCAAAATATTTTTGTTACTTTTCCTGTTGTATAGTTTGGTGCTGAATTTTTTGTATTAAAGCATTGTATAGCATAAAGAATAAAGATAACAAGTTTGTCAATACTCAATAACGCATAGAATTTAGTTAGGCATCTTGCTATCATAATGTTATAGCAAGTACAGAAACATTTAACGGTACATATATAGCTAGCTATAACTGATTACTGTTTGTACTGTAGGCAATTGTGAGCGCCTTTCGCGAAAGCGCCAACTTGATTTCTGCGTGTTGTACCTTTGAGTTACTGTCCATAAATAACTGAGAAAACATTGCTGACAGATATTAATACTGAGCTCCTTGGCTGTATTCCGTTTTTCGGCGTAACAAGCCGGTTGGTTGCATTTGTGCATTATTAAAAGTTATACAATAGTTCGTCGTGTGTTGCGTGCGCTTGGTGGTTAATTTGAATTATCACGCGAGCAATTCACGCGTTGCTGTTTTAAATTTTACTAATTTTTTAAGTACGTAAGCAACACTTGTAGTCTGTGACATAACCGATATGATGATTATGTTATGATTGTTATATCATCACGCCAGGTTCCTCACGGGACCGGCAGGTAGTACCGAGTGCCAAATATCCCCATCCTGACAGACCGGACATAGTTTTTCATTAATCACTATGTTCGTACGCGCGCCGACCTCCGATACTTCTAAGTTCTAACCATCCAATCAGCCGGTATCGGTTTAATCGAATCCATAACTAATTAATCAAGGATTTAATGTCGGCACATTGCGACCTGTTTCGTTGTGCACATGCTACATATATAAATAATGTTTCCTAGTACCTATGCAATAAGTAACGTAGAGGTTGCCTGACTCACTAACATTACCGACGGTCTGGCTTAGCCAGTTTAATCAATCGCAACCGTGGCGGAGGGCCTTAAGGGGCCACCCAAACGGCCACTCACACTGGTCTCCCGGGCCGCGGGCTGCGTTACTGTCACCCCTTGATTTGATTGACCTACTTCTGATGACGATGACGATTCTTACAATACTTCCCCTTCCCTTCCCCATGAGCGTTCGCCGATTTACCCACGAACCATTTGACAGTAAAATGTTACATATTGTGTGAGTACATATGTATGTATATTTACGTGATGTTATGTGTATGTGCCAAATATCTCTCGAAACCTACTGCATGTACATTCATCTCGTTTAAAGCTCCTTTCGAACGTGCCGCCTCGTTGGTCGTGATCGTTGCGAGCGCGACTGCCGTTCGGGTTGTCTTAGGTTCAAATCCCGGCTTGGGTATTATCAGATTTTTCAAATTAGGATTTTCTATTAGTGTCTCGGTGTTTGGAAATGTGTGGTGTATGACAATAGGCTCGCCGCCTATTTCAAGTGGGACGTAAACGTAATTGGTGAAACGCGGGAGTGTTCTACACTCCTCTGTCTATATCTTCTGTAATTACAGGCGTGAAGTTTCGTCACGTTTCGAATAGACCGGCTCCGAGAGCAGAGCAAATGTTGATCGTATATAAAATAAAACGTCAGCAAGCTCTTTTAATTGTTTTATGACGAGAGCTCTAACATTCCTTTGCATAAAATAATGCAAATGTAAAAATAGATTTTGTTACAATGTGGTAGAGTTTTTGTTACAATGTGGTAGAGAGCGGTCGAAATCCGCTCCGTCCTTCGATTCGCTTTATATGAATACGGGGGTAATACACGCGAGCCGCGTGCCGAGCCCCGACGGCTGTAGACCTGACCGTGTGCGCGGCTGCGTCGCAGGCGAGGAGGGCACGAGCGAGGGGGTGACGAGCGCCACGCACGCGCTGGTGGCCGCCTTCGACGACCTGTTCCCCAACGTGGCCATGGAGGACATCGTGTCCAAGGTATTTGTATGATGTTGTGATGTCACCTGCCCGTTGCTCTAGTGGGTACTGCACTAGACGGTAAGCTGAGCCGGGGTCGCGGGTTCGATTCCCACACAGCATAAATGTTTGAGTACTAGCTGTGTGTCTGAGTGTAGAAAGGTGTATGTGTGTATAGCACGGGCTTTCTCGGAGCTTACTTCGGGATCGTCTTGTCGTGGACGTGTACTCCATTCCTCTACGCACCTGTTCGCGGCGACGCGGGCGTGAGGACGTGAAATAGATAGGAATGTCAAGCCACCTATTAATCCCGCAGCGGCCATGGAGGCAGCGAGCGATGCGTCCGTCACAGTAACATTAATTCGCTTGATTACTTCGTTAGCTCAATTATTACAATTGTAAATTCTTACATTTTTTTTGTCAAATTTAAACCCCACTCGATTGACGCGTATACGAGCCGAATGGAAGTTTTCATTGTTCTTATTTTTGTAAATCATCACGCCCGGTCTGTCACGAGGCAGGCAGGGAGCGCCGCGTGCCGCACGTCTGCATCGTGTTGCTTCACTTTCAGGTCAACCTACCGTTCCCACTGCAGCCGGTGAGCGGCACGAGGAAGCATTCCACGTGCGGCGACTTCTCCAACCAGTACGCGGCCATGTGCGACCTCTGCCAGACACCCTTCAGGTGACGCGCGCGCCCTCTGCCCTCACGCTGCTGTACTTGTACACAGTTGTGCAGAGACTTGTACGAACGGAGTGCGTATGAGAGGTGTGAGTTTTTGTTTGTATTCCCACAGGGCTGAAGTCGCCTGGGACATCGACACGATATATCTGGCCCACGACATCAGAATGTTGCATTTAAAGGATTTCGACCATCTGGATCAGAGGTAAACATGTAACCCATAACTTTATGGCCGGCTCGCTGCTGAAGTAGTCGCAAGCGCGACAGCCGATCGAGAGGTCCCGGTTCGAACCACGGCTCGAGCGCTACCGCACGCGAGCGAGCACCCACTATTCCTATACTTCTCTTATCTTATCGAAAATTACTGGCGTGAGTTATCGATATGTAACATAAAACTATATTCAAAATAGTGTATTTTACATATTTTATTATATATACATTTACATTACATTTACATACATATTGTAATAAATAATAATAACTTTGTGTACCATCTGCGGGACTCGTGACAGCTGCGCGTTAGCGAACAACGTCCGCGTCTAATATTGGAAGTTTTCATACAAAAACGACGTGAAATGCGCACTAGCGCCGAGTGTCCGCACAGCGGTTGTAATGCGAGGCGCGGCGGCGCGTGCGCAGGGACCTGATCCCGCTGCTGATCGCGCTGCAGCACAACACCTGGTTCACGGGCGTGTGCGGTGACGGCGTGCGCGCCGGCGGCGAGGCGTGGGAAGCGCTCGCGCGCGTGTTGCGCTGCGCCGCGCCGCCGCCGCAGCGCCTTAGCTGGCGTGGCGCCGCGCTTCGCCACGACCACGCCGCGCGCCTCGGCCACGCGCTGGCGCGCGCGCGCCACCCGCCCGCCGTGCACACCATCGACTTCTCGCAAAACAACATCGAGGACAAAGGTCGCGCCGCGCGCCTGCTCGCCCGCTGCGAGCGCTCCGCCGCTTAACCGTGCTCGTGCACCGCTGCGCAGGGGCCACGAGCATCCTGGCGGCGCTGGGCGGCGGCGCGGGCGGGCTGCGCCACGTGGCGCTGTCGGCGTGCGGGCTGACGGGGCGCAGCGCGGCGGCGCTGGCCGCGACGCTGGGCGGCAGCGCGGCGCACCGCACGTCGCTGACGCACCTGGACCTGTCGCACAACAACCTCAAGGACGACGTGCACGTGAGTGCCGCCGCACCTCCAATCGACACTATATTTTTTCTTTGACGTTCTTGTGTTTGTTGTTCTATGAAATGATGGCATCGTCCCGGTAAATCTTTGAAAATAAAGTAAAGCTTTTTTGGCATTTTTAGCATATTTTCTACTACATACCTACATTCATACCCATGCTGATTACTTGAAGCTAATAGAAACACACACAAGTAACACAAGTAAACACGTTACTTTACAGGCGGAGTGGATTATTGCTTTATTCTTCGATTACTATTGTTTAACCAGGAAATATTACAATGCTTTTGGAATTCTGCCATTATTGATTAATTTCTTCACAATTCTTCCACTTATTAAAATATTTTTCATACGTCGATTAAATTAATGAATGATTAAAGGCTTGCACACTACCTGTCAGCTTTTCCCGCCATTTTGACATATCCCAAACAACAAACAAAATTAATATGATTAGTGAAATATTTAAAATCAATAAAATTTCTTAAAAGTAAGCATCAATAGTTTTGTACTACAAGTTAAAATTATATTTTTTATTAATTAATAGACAAAGCATGGAAACGCCTGAACGTTACATTTGTCCAAAAAAAAATCCGAGTTAGGTACTTCTCAAATCGCGCCTAAATAATGTTCACTTCAAAAGTTCTTTGTCACATTTGTTAATTATTTTTTATTATTATTTCAGAATTTATACAATTTCCTCGCTCAACCCAACGTACTGACATATTTAAATTTGACAAATACGGAGACTACGTTAGAAAATGTAAGTATACATTATTATATTTTATATGACGAATAGGTGTATGTAGAGTGTAAATTTAGTAAGGTTGTGTAAAGTAGGCTGATTAATTTAATAACTTTTATTTTTAATATTAGGCCTTTATTAATGTTTTCGTTAAGATAAAGTGAACTAAACATTTTTTTAAATAATAACATTTTTCAAAGGATAGTATTAGGCATATATGTGTAAATATCTATTATTATATTTGGCACTCGATTGTCTCATCGTCCTCCGCTCACGCCTCGTCGGACGATGTAACGATGTCTGCAATCGGTCGAGTAGATAATGATACGCCTCCTAGACAATTACCTATAAAACAGTGCACACGGCTCTGCGCTATGTTGGACACAATGAACGTCACGGTTCCTTACCTTATAAATCGTCTCAGGCTGTAGCGAGCGCGTCTGTCGGGCGCGCTCGGCTCGTGCGTCTAGACTCTAGAGCGTACCACCGTGACGTCACTAAACATATGAAAATACAATAATATGATACAAGTGACACTGGCGGCCGCCACGGAGCGCCGCCGCCCTGCAACCCTACAGATTATATACACGTAGAGTAGGCGAGCTGTCGAAGGTGTGGCGTTGATAGAAAGAGAAACAATATACGTTTATACACGTGTCTCTCTTTAACGGCACTTGCGCATTGTATACGAGTACTCACACACACTATACACACATGGCGCACGCGCCGCGCAGATGTGGGGCGCGCTGCTGCGCGGCTGCGCGGCGCGCCTGCGCTCGCTGCTGCTGGCGCGCAACCCCTGGGCGGCGGCGCGGCGCCCGCGCGAGCCGCCGCCCTCCTTTCGCCAGTTCTTCACGGCGGCGCTGGCGCTCACCGACCTAGACTTCTCCTACTGCAAGCTGCCGCCCGACGCGCTCAAGTAACCGCGCCTCACTTACTTCTTCGGGCATCTTCTGATAATTAAGTTCACTAATGGAGTTCGCGAGTGGAGTCACGACGGAACGTGGCTCTCCGCACAGGATGGGAAGGTCGAGGCCGCAGTCTGCCACGTTGGCCGCGTGCGGCTCGGTAGACTTCACGCGCCTTATAGAATTTTTTTTTGAGATCTCTAAGTTGTGCGGGTTTCCTCACCATGGTTTCCTCCACCGTTACAGCGAGTGATACTTAAACTGAAATCTTCATTTTTAAGAGGTGCGCGTTAGGATTTAACCCCGGCTCCCGGAGTGACGGGTGGAATTTCAAACCGCTAGACTATCATCACTACTTAACTCGCTTAAGAAAAAGTATGTGTATTAAAAGTGTGAAAGTATAAAGCACGACACACGGAGCGCTACGGGCCCGCAGGAGCCTGCTGCTGGGGCTGGCGTGCAACGAGAGCGCGGGCGGCGTGGCGCTGGGGCTGGCGGGCGCGCTGGGCTCGGCGCACGCGGCGCACGTGCTGGAGTCGTGCGTGCACGGCGTGCGCGCCCTGCGCGCGCTCGACCTCTCCGACCACGGTGGCATCGCTCGCCTGCTAATCTCACACTTATTTACATTTATTTTTACTGTCATACAGTACGCGTTGCTTATGAACAGTTAAATAAGTTAAATAATTTATTTGTAGGAAGAGAGAAGTGTCAGCCTAATACATTTATTTAAAATAGTCTTTCATAAATATTTCTTTGTACATCATGCCTTAATTTCTATTCTAAACTGTCAATTATTATATTGATTGCAAAAACAGCACCTTATTGGATTTTAGTAAATAACTAATGGAAAACAACAGATGTTTGTCATCGCTACGCTTGAGGCCGGGTGGTGTGCCTAATTTCCTTTTTACTTAGTAATTGTGTTTGTAATTTAATAATTATGTATTCCAGGTATGGAATTGGAATTATCTGGAATAGTGAGGGCAGTTGGGAAAAATCACTCTATCACACATCTGTCACTGAGCAAATTGACTGGGAAGAGGTCATACGCACCACCTTTAATACAGGTCAGTACAATAATTTCGACAACTCTATATAACCTGACTATTGAAACAGGTCATGGGTTCAATTCTTACTCGGTTCTCTGTATATATGTATACAGATAAGTAAAATTGGAGTGTCTGTTTGTAACATTAAAACAACCTTTTATTAATAAATGCATATGTATGTATATAGTATGTACAGTACATATACCAAAATAACATTTTTTACAATTTGGAATTCAATTCAAGTTTGTTCCAGCTAATCTCTTGAACGGCTACACAGATTTGGATGGAACTTACACAGACAGATAGCCTAAGTTACTCCTTACATTAGCTATGTTCATTTTAGAATTCCACGTGGGTGAAGTGGCAGGCATAACTTGTTACAAATATTTTATCAGCTGTCCCGTCACCATAACACACTCTGCCTACTTTTAAATGAGATGTTTTAATATACAGATTTATTTTGCATAGTGATAGAAAAGCTATTGAACCCTGTTGTTTTTACATTACAGGCTTTAGTCCATGTACTTCAAGAACCGGACACAGCTTTGACCTCACTGGACCTCAGCGATTGTAAGCTTAAGGTAATGTTTCTGTTTAATAGTTCATGTTTACTGTGCCCTGTAAACTCAGTGTATCCTGGCAGGAGGCCGGCGGAGGCGGGGCTCGAGCGTGGAGCTGTGTGAGGCTCGAAGATGGTGATGATTTTCAGTTTACAATTATTGTACATATACAGTTTGAGTGGATTACATTTGTGCAATATATTACACGGGACCTATAAGCCTATAACAGTTGGTGGACAGTGGCAGTCATATGTTCTTTTCCCTACTCCTTTAGAACTGTTATGTTGTGTAATGTTTTGTTTCTATTTGTGTCTGCACACTGCTGTCTGCTATGGGTCAATTTTTTTAATTGTTTTGAATTTTTCTATATTAAATTTTTTCAGAAAACGAACTGTGCAAGTTTGTTGCGCGTTGCACGTTTTTATTATGTGATGATTTTAGTTTTTTCTAATGACCAATTTGGTCGCGTTTCCATCGCAATTTGACTGGACGTGACGTAGGTAAGTGGATATGGTCGTAATGATGGATCGCGCTCCCGTCCGCAGGCCGACCTGTACGGGCTGCTGAACGCGCTGAGCGGCGCGCGGCGCCTACGCACGCTGGACGTGGGCGGCAACCTGGCCGGCGACGCAGGCGCGCGCCTGCTGGCCAAGGCGCTGCAGTGCAACTGCACGCTCCACACGCTGCACATCGACCGCAACGCCTTCAGCCTGCAGGGTCGGTCCGCTACCTACTTTAAACGCGTAGCGCACGCCGGTTACGGTTATCATATCGACAAAACATTGCAATCCTGACGCTCTCCGCGCACTCGTCGTCCCTGGAGCGTAACGGTGGCCTCGTGCGCAGGGCTGTCGGACATCGCCAGCGCGCTGCGCCGGTCGGTGTCGGTGCGGCGCGTGGAGTTCCCCGGCGCCGACGCGGCCGCGGCCGGGCGCGCCGCCGCCGAGCGCGCCGCGGCGCTGTGGCGCGACCTGCACGACAGGTGCGCCACGTCAGCCGCGAGGCCGTGCGCCCGTGTTTTCGCGAGGAATTTTCGAACTCGAGGGAGACAGGGTTCGGTGGCACTTACTTGGGGAGGCTTATGTCTAGCGGGTACATAGGGCGACGGTGATGATGATGTTGATGTGGTAAATTTAAATCAATCTATTTACGTTACGTGATTAAAACACTTAAAGTAGAAGTGAAGGTTAACACCGGGCGCTCGGTGCCGCGGCGGCTTGCAGGCTGGCGAGCAACGCGGGCGGCGCGGGCGGCGCGGCGCGCGTGCGCGCGGTGGCACTGGAGCGCGCGTGGGCGGGCGGCGAAGCGGCGGCGGCACTGGCGGCACAGGCGGCGGCGGCGCTACCACCCGCGCCGCTAGCGGCGGCGCTGGAGCGCGCCGCGGCCGCCGCGCACCAGCTGCTGCACCAGTACCTGCAGGTGCGCGCCCTCGCCCGCCGCGGCCTCATCTCATCGCTCGAACTATTTACATAAATTTATGTATTTAGATAGTTTTCTTACTATTAAAATGGAAGTACGTAAGCGTCATCTCAGCGAAAATCCATTTTAACATGAAAAAGTGCATTTATCAGCAGCAAATAAATTAAATTTAACGTGTTAAAAATGTAAGGTCAGTGGAGTGAGATGAAAAGCCCGGATGCGCGCAGACCGCGGTGTTGCGCGCGGCGCCGGCGAGTGAGTGTCGTGTGTGCGCAGCGCTGCGGCGAGGTGTTCGCGGCCGTGGGCGGCGCGGGCGGCGCGGCCGGCGCCGAGCTGCTGCCGCTGCAGTGCGTGCGCGACGCGCTGGCGCCCGCCGCCGCCGCGCTGCAGGACCTGCTCGAGTACGTGTCCGCGCCGCCCGCGCCGCGCCCCCGAGCCGCGCCCCGCGCGCCTCTCTAGCCGCGCCTGCTTGCAGCGACGCGGTGGAGCGGCTGGCCGTGGCGGCGTGCGAGGGCGCGGACGGCGCCGACGCCGAGCGCGCCAGCCTGCCCGACGCCGACGTGCCGGACCTGCTGGCGCCCGTCTCGCTCTCCGGGGTACGCCGTACTACGGTCCGTACAGCGCGCACGCACACCGACGGGAGCGGTCGCTCCGCACCTACAGGACATTCCGCGACGAATGGTGCCCGTCGCCGCTTGTCTGTCTTTATTCATATACTCAGTCCATACTGAGTGAAACCGCCGAAAAATTACTGACAAAATCATTGTCATGGCACTCATAAAATTCGTGACTAAATATTAACCCGTAAATATCCTGAAACATTACCTACCGCCGCCGCGCGCACAGTCGGCGGCGGCGCGGCGCGGTCTCGTGACAGTGATTCGAATGTCATTCAAAATTGGTTCATTAGACCACTTTTTGTCCGTCAACATGTCACTACCACTACAATAACAGCAATGGACTTGTAAGCACAGCGGTACTCGACACTGTGTCAGTTTGTCTGCCGGCTAATGTTCAGCAGTGTACCACGGCACAGGTTCGGAAGCTACACCGAAGCCGGCGCGTGAACACGTATATTAATGACAATATTTTATCAACCTCCAAGGTCTTGTCGGTGTAATCTGAACAAGATTTTGACGATAGCAATATAATGATTTGATAAAATCGATTTTCCTGCGCTGTGGTGCGTACATTTAATGTTCGTTCGCTAATCTGTCGCATTTATATAGTTATCAGTACATCATCGCGCCAGATCCCTACTCGTAAATATTAATCTCGCCTTCCACATTTTTACACGTATTATAAAATACTTTTATTACTGTTCTTTGAGCGTGTTCGGTTGATTTTCAAATTCATTAATTCAATTCCGACTTCACTATTCCAAATGTATAAAATTAAATTTATTAATTCCGTTCAATTTGAGCAATAAATAATGTTCTTGTATCATCTGATATTAGTGAACAAAATACTACATACACTGCATAACCTGGTCGTCAATGTCAGTCGGCCACCCGTCCGTAGCGACGCGGCCGCGCGGCGTCGCCGCTGTCAACCCGGAGATATACGTTGTAGCAAAACGTCGGTCTGTGCTATATTGCTATAATAGTATAGCATAGTATGTTAGTGTATATTATAGCTTCGCCTGTGACCACCTGTATTTGTGTGTGTGACGCGGTTAATGCGGAGATTAATAAAATTATTCGCGATAAGATAAATCGATATAATCTCTTTACTGTTTCCGATTGTTTCCAATCGTGTTTTGTCCCAATACTAATTGCTCGTGTTTCCTCTGTGCTGGCTCGATGTGTTCCAATTGTTTAACGCTCCATGTCATTCGCACGCCGCGCTAGAAGCTGGACTACTTGAACTTGGTAAGAATAATGGTTGTGTATTTGCTATCATTCATAATTGTATTAACTGATTAGTTTTAGTCTAGCGTTTGAATGCGAAGAGCTGAAGATGAAGCTCTGTGGCGTGCTATTGGAGAGGAGAGAGGGGAGAGGGGAGCAGTGGACGGGAGTAGGCTGATGATGATGATTGATGGATAGAGGGAGAGCAATGTATATATACGTATGTTATTGTACGTTATGTACATTCGGCCGCTGAGCGCTGACGCTAGTCGCGGGCCCGTGCCGCGCAGGCCACGCCGCTGGGCGCGCGGCGGCGCGAGCGCGGCGCGCGGCGCGTGCGGCCCAAGTCCGTGGCGGAGCAGCAGTGCGCCAGCAACGAGATGCTGTCGCTGCCGCCGCTGCACGGCGAGGCGGCCGACGCGCTGGCCGAGCTGCCCGCGCACACGCTGCGCCACCTCGTCAAGGGTGCGCTCCACGACACTGTTTTCTTCCTTTTAATGGATATGTTGTGTTTATTTAATTTTTTTATTAAAGACCATACTCGTGGCGGTCGCGTACCGGTACGCACGCTCGACCCTCTCTCTCGCGAGCTGTGCGCTCTCTGTCGCAGGTCGTCCCAGGAGAGCGAAGACGCGGGCGCCGTCTCGGCCGGTCGCAGACCAGTCGCAAGATATGGACGAAGGTAACTTGAATCGTCATTTTAATTATCTACGTTATTTATTATATATTTCATTCGTTTATTTTATGCATTATTTTAAATAGCGCACTAATTCAAGAGTAGTATTCAAAATAAAAGAAATATAGTTACTTATGTACCATGACGAAAGGGGGTCCAAAATTATGTTAGTTGAATAGATAATTGTAAAAATTCTGTTGCCTTTCATATGAAACACAGTAAAATAATAAAAAGGAATGTCAAAAATCCGGATTAAGCAGCTTGTTTACATCGGTCTGAACACTTAGCTTTGCGACTCTATACCCGAGTGGACGCGTCGCGTGACCGTGGCCGACAGTGCCTCACGCACACGTCCACACGCACGCCTCCACTGCGGCGCCATTGGCGTGCCGCCTGAGCAGTGTCGCGACGCGCCGCGCAGGGCTGGACGAGTTCTGGCGCGCCGGCCGCTCGCCGCCCGGCAGCGACGACGCGTCGCGCTCGCTGTCGGCGCGCACGCTGGCGTCGCGCTCGCTGCACTCGCTGTCGTCGCTGGCGTCGTCGCGCGCGTCGCCCGCGTCGCCCGCGTCGCCGCCGCTGCGCCGCGACGACACCATGTCAGCGCACGCGCCGTACACCGCACACCGCACACTAGCCGCGCGGCCGCCCGCCCGCCCGCTTACCGGGCTCAGTATCAAAATAAATAATTGGTAACTGACCTGTGACCAATGTTATTTTATGCTATGGTTTTTTTCCAGGTACAGTGTTACCTCCGGAGAAAGCACGCCCGTGCTTTTAGAATGCGGTACGTTTTTCAGAGCCGGTATTGTGGCGAGCTTTAACATTAATATCGCCCGGACCCCGCGCCCGCGCTAAACATCTACGTTTTCATAACCAGAGGTGTCCCGCTGCAAGTCGTCGGACGACGTGGGCGCGCGCGCCGCCGCCACGCCGCCGCCCTCGCGCTCCTCCGACGACGTCAACGCCATGGGTATGAGCTTGCGGCCGTTGTTTGTCGATCATCTGGCTCAACGGTCGGCAGTCGTCTCTGTCATCTGTGTTAGATGATCGTACAGAAGTTTTCTTAAATGATTATAGTTAGAATCAACTAAATCTTCATTTCATAGGAATTAGGTTGCAAATTTTGTATATAGCACGAATGATTAAAGAAAACGATTCTGTAAAGAAAATTTTGAGAGTAACCGTTACGTTACCTTAATACAATACTAACGCGGTATGTATGCTATGAAGTAGTCAATTATTGCAGTGAGCTGTGTTGGTGACGTCACGCCACTCACACTTCACAACATGTAAAAGTACATCCACGCCCTAACATGTTATAAATTGAAATGAATCTTAGCTAATGTTGAGTATAGAAAGAAATGAAACTGGTGAGTCGAGCGACGCTTCAATGTGCGGTGCGCGGCGCGGCGCTGTCGCAGGCGGCGGCGGCGGCGGCGGCGGCGGCGGCGCGGGGCGCGGCGCGCGCGCGCGGCCG
>DWTO01001179.1:0-17094 GCA_018244755.1 Jemadia pseudognetus
GGTGAATTGTGGGAGTGTTCTACACTCCTCTGCCTACCTCTTCGGGGATAACAGGCGTGATGTTACGTACGTAATAACTTTTTACAAAGTAAAGGAAAATTGCTGTCATTTCTTATTAAAGATGATTTCAATAAGAAATGCAAAGTGCATAAAAACAAATATATTTTTCTTATCTCAACAATATCAATTCGTCAACGTTCACTTATATTTTAAAAATAAGTAAAACTATACTCACGCAACGGGCGTGGGCCGCGGCTGAGTGATCAGCCTGCCCTGCCTCGCCTTCAATTGGGCCGTAGTGAACGCAATCGCTTGTACATTCGCCGACAGCGCTTGCCCGCCGGGACCCGATATCGCTATCTTCTGTCCCTTGGGAAGCTGGACGTTCTTTTGCAGCAAATTCGCCACCACTGAGCTCGGTATAGAGGCGGTCTTGGGCGGCGCTATGGTGATGGAAGTAGATGGGTCCGACGAACTCCTCGGTATGGGCGCAGCTACTTGCACGGTCCGATTTTTGAGTTGTATCTGATGTCGGACATGCGGCGCGCGCACGGCCGGCATGGCCGCGCGCACGATCTGCCGCCCGTCTAAGCTCACACTGACTCGATGCGGGCGCGTCGCCGCCGCCATATTCCCCTTCAGTGCAGACCCGTCTAAAACGACCTGACGTTTCTTTGCGTCGTTGAAATCTAATCTTGCTACTGTCGCCTTCACTGGAGGCGGCTGTCGGAGTACGTTGACTAAGTGGGGCCCCTTGCCTAGTTGTCCGCCCTTGATTTCAAAGAATTGTGCCATTGAGCCCGGGGCAGTTTTAAGTAGGGCCGCCGGTGGTTTGTTATCACCGATTGCTGCCAAGGACACTACAGAGGAAAGCTGTGCTATTGACCTGTTTTGGGCCAGCAGTTGAGCTCTTTGGGAGTGTGTTAACGTGTGAGCGTGTAACACTTTTAATTTGTTCGGTGGTACGTGATGTAACTGCGGGGTGACCACCACCGGATGATGGTGCAATTGTAAAGGTTTATGCGTTAAGGAGGCCGGTGCTAGCTGTACGAGAGGTGCGCTAACACGACGAGTGGCATTTGTAACGTTGGCCATGTTGGTAATGTTGGCCACGCTCGTGATGTTGGCCACGCTGGCGATATTGGCCACGCTGGCCATGTTGGGTAAGCTGACCATGTTGGCTACACTTCCAATGTTCGCCATGTTGCCAGCTGACACCACGGTGGTGCCACCCGCTGTCACCACGCTCGACACACTCGCCACCGTCGCAGTTCCCACTGAAACAGCAATAATATTATTATTATAATTATAATATATTATTATTCTATCATTTATCATTACATACTATTTGTTGATTCTTTCATTTAAAATCTATAGTTTTTTAAATAGTAAGCGTCATTTAAGTTTTTTAAACAGTATCTACAGACAGTTTTTAAATTTAAAAAAAATGAACCGTTTAGTATAACCTAATGGTATTGATAAATAATTCGAGTTAACCAACCACTGAGTTTAGGCGGCGCATGTATCTGCGTGCCATGTTGCACGGTGGAGGGCAGCACAGTGGTGAGCGGGCCATTCTGCAGTAGCCCGACCACTGTGCCCTGGCTACCGACCGCGGCGCCTACCGCCTGGTTCTGGAGTCGCACCTGAAAATTACAAGGGTACTATTGTATTTACAATTTGACTAGACAACAGATTACGGTAAAAATCATTTAGGAAAGGCCGCCCATATGCTGCAATGATGATGACGAGGCACCGACCTTGAGCGTATCGGAGACGGAGACGGCAACGAGATGCGCGGGCGGCGCGTCGCGGCGGTGCGCGGCTGACGTGATGATGTGTTTCTTGAGCGGCGAATGCTTGGCGTGCACTGTTCTCAGCTGCACGGCGTGCGGCGGCGGCTCCTCGCCGGGCTCAACGCGGCGCCGCTCGGGCAGCGCGTGCGGCGCGTCGTGCACCTCCTCCACGATAATGTCGCTGGGTGGCACGGGCGCGGGCGCAGGGGGCGCGCGCGGCGGCGCGGCGCGGGCGCGCTCAGGCGCCGCCTCGACGTACACGTGCTCCCGCGGCGCGGCCGTCACGCGCACGGCGCTGCAGCCGTACGCCTCCTGCCGCCTCCTCCTCGGGCCAGAGCTGGCGCGCCCATCCGAGCCCTGGCCGTGTGATAAAAAAGAATCTTTCCCGTCTACGGTCTTTGCTAGTTCTTCTAGAATATCCTCGCCTATCGCGCTCTTCTTGTCGTCCTCGACGTCCGCCAGCGCCTTGAGATCCGTTTCCGACAGAATACTTTCGACTTGGGCTTCCGTCAGACCGGTGAAGTTGTCGGTCACTAAGTCTTCTCCGCTGACGTCGAGACTGCTGCCGCTGATATCGATCTCCGAGTTTATACTACTGTCGAACAAGCCTCCCAGGGTGAACTCCGACGTGGTGAACGTGTCTAACACCCCTGAGGGGGGGTCTAATCGTAGTTCAACAGAGATCGGAGTGTCATTGTCCAAGGGGAAGAAATCCTCCGACGGTTCCTCGGCGCGGGGCGGGGACGGAGGCGGAGTTTTCGGCCGGAAATGTAACCTGCACAATTTAAGTTCTATGTCAATAGATAATGGAATGAATACCTATATACTTTTATGTTATATACCTACCAGTCTTTGCCCAGAGAAACTTGTTGAAAAAAGGCATTGAAAAAATTTGATGCTGTTTAAATTTCTGAGTGATCTTTTTTTTACATACATACATAGGAGGCAACAATTTGAATGTAAAAGTACTTTAATCAGCTTTACTAAATTTATCCTAAAAAGTATTTACTGAATAACAATAATCAACAAAGTCAATGTAAATGTGTGTCAACATGTATATTCCATTAAGTCAGTCAACTCACCATTTCTTCTGAACCTCATTAAAAAACTTCTCAAACTCCCGCTCCACGGGATACAGACTCTCGTCCGAGTCGTAGCTGCTGTCGCTGCAGCCACTCCACGACCTCTTCCTCATTACCCTGTCAAGGTTCTCCCTCACAACACTGTCTATAAGTCTTGCACTAACACTAATATCACTTTGAACACTGCACTTATCGTTTGGTAACACGTTGCTCTCTTCCGAAAGCTTTACATCATCACTGTCTGTTAACACTGGTTCAGATTTCACATCCAGTCCTAGGTCTGTTGCGCCAAATTTTGATTGGGTCCCGCTCAGTTTGAACTCGTCCTGGCTTAGTTTAAGCCCATCCTGGCCGAGTTTGAGCTCGTCCTGTTCCTGGGCCAGTCTGAACTCATCTGAGCTCAGTCTGACCTCACCTGGGCTGAGTTTGAGCTCATCGTGGTCCAATCGCACGTCGTTGCCTGCCAATTTAAAGTCCACATCTGATTTGACGTCGTCGACGTCTGTTTTGACGTCGCGGACGTCCAGCTCGCCGTCGTCCGCCTCGTCCATGTCGATCCACAAGTGTGGGTTTTTGGCCAGGTGGCGCCTGAAGGCGTGCCGCCACGGATACTTCCCTCCCGTGTGGTAGTCCCGCGTCATCTCTTTGGGTGTTCGATGTGGTTTTGTCTCCAATTCCACCTGAAGACATTATTATTATGAGTATTTTTACGAAATATAGCATTCAACATTGGCAAAATTACCAAGCGTAAGCTACTTTCGAATAAAACAAGATTAAATAAATGATATGCAAATTACTTTGGTCTAGAGTCTAGATGAATGTTTTGTTATAATATGTTTTTTATAATAATTCTATCATGTCACATATTGTGAAAATTAAATGCATTAACAAAAAAAAATGACAATAACAATGTTGATGTCAGACGTAGTTAAAATGAGTCATTATAAGTGATAGTACATATAATAAGATGCAAAAAAAATTGTTACAAATTTAAGTGGATGTTGTGTGAACATACTCATTAGCGTCCAAACGACTAACGAATGCTAATTCTGACTACTCGGATTTAGTTATTTATAGTTCTACTTAGCAAGTGTGCAGTGCGTGCGCAGGTGTACAGCGGGGTGCAGTGGGTGTGCAGAGAGTGCGCGCGTACCTCCTCGAGGCGCAGCGCGCGCGTGGCTCGCGCGTGCGGCGGCGCGAAGAGCAGCTCGCGCCACAGCGCGTCGAGCGGCGTGGCGCGGCGGTCCAGCGCCACGCGGCCGCCGCGACAGACGCGGCGCCGCGCGAAGCCCACGCAGCGCGGGTAGGGGCAGCTCAGCGACGTCAGCGTGTACCTGCACGGCCGCGCGCCCGCTTACACCTCAGACGGCACTAACATCGCGCGTATCGCGGGACTGTGTAAATTGGACGTGTCGTGGACCCGTTTAGATCAAGTTTGTCATGTAGCCGTCGGTTGGTCCCTATAGATTTTTCTAAGGAGCGGCTGAACTTCTATCAATCGTAGAAAACGAGTGTAATTTAAAATCCGAAAATAGAAAGAAAAACTAACAAAAATACACAGGTCCACTAAAAATTAGACACTTTTATTACACAACTTGTAATTTTTACATGTAACTAAATGAAACATCCTTTGTTATGTATGTTTTAAATAACCGAACGCTCACCTATACCGTATATCCAACTCGTGCTCGAAGAGACCCTCCTTGCTCGGACTGTCGGGATCCACTGGATCACCATACAGGGTTGACGTGGGCTGTAACAACATGACACCGAACATATACAAATGTCAATATCTGCTAATAAACTAAATTACACTCAAGTAAGAAAGTGTAATGTGTATGATAAATGAAATGTTTTTATTCCATATTTTATTTTCGACCCTTTATCGTTCCACTTTTGGAACATGGGTCTCCTCTCAGAATGGGAGGGTTAAGGCCATAGTCTGCCACGCTGGCCAAGTGCAGGTTGGTAGACTTCACACACCTTAGAAAACATTTTTTTAACTCTAAGGTGTGCAGGTGTTCGTCCTGACGATGTTTTCTTTCACTGTTATAGTAAGTGAAGGATGAAAGCGAGTCGATAAGAGCATTAACGACAACCATGTCTAAAGACAACCACGGCGGTCGGCATGCCGTGCCGACTAAAGTTGATTTTCCATTAATGCTCAACTACGTCTGCTCCACGAGTTGAGCACCCGGGTGAGTAAGGACGCGCATCCTCAGATCCTTCTTCAAATAAAAACCAACGCGGCCGCCCCGCGGCCGGGCGCGGCGTCGGGTCAGCCTGTGCCCGGGAACAATGGGTGCCCCGCCCGTCCTCACCTCGCTTCAACCAGGTTTCACTGACTGCAAGTACATGAACATCGCGGTCCAGGTGTTCTAATAGTGGCTCGCAGTTTGGGTATACGCCCGGTGTAGCAATAGGCTCACCGGCTATTCAATAGTGGGACGTGAACGTCACTGGTGAGACGTGGGAGTGTACTACACTACACTAATGTCAGCGGCCACGTATAGTTTCATTCGATATACAAAGCGAGCAGCGGTTACCATTTCGTAATAACAGCCAGGTTTCCTCCTGAAGGCGAAGGGTCCGTCGTCGGGCGGCGGCGCGTCGGTGCGCGCGGCCTCGTCCTCGGACGACGTACCCGCGCCCGCGTCTGCAAATAAATTTTAACTAGTCATATATACGTATTTAACAGATCGAATTAAATTTTTGCTGTGCAACATGTATAGCCGAGACGACCCACTTGTCGCCGTGGCGACGCTCGTGCGCGGCGACGCGTCGCCACGCTGTATGATGGTATATACGTTTACATACTTGCAGTGTATATGCATAGCGTGTGCGGTGCAATACACTGTGCTCGGACACATATAGTTGATAGTGTTGTTTACTACGGTACAAGTAACGTGTTTAGTTAGTAATAGTAGTTATAAATTTATAAATATTAGTTACATATAAATACTGGACATCACAAAAATCAGTTAAACAGAAGACACTATTAATGTTTATGTAACATTTTATTTTTATTTCAAAATGACTTTATAAAAGTATTATTTTATAATCATGTTGTAATTTATTTATTAAAGCAGCAACGCGTACCTCTGAGCCCCGGCGCGGGCCCGGCCGTGTGGTGCCTGTGCTTCCGTCGCTTGTAGGGTCGCTTCTCGCGCTACAAACATTAATAACATAGTTTAAAATATGGTAAAATTGGTGAGTGGTAGGGTAATGATAGGTTGTAGGTGATGGCGGTGGTAGGTGATGGCGGTGGTAGGTGATGTTGGTGGTAGGTGATGTTGGTGGTAGGTGATGGTAAGTGATGATAATAAGTGGTAATGGAAACTGGTTGTCGTAAGTAGTGGCGGTGGTGGTAAATAATGATGACTGCAAGTGGTAGAAGTGGTGGTGGTAGTTGTTATAAGTAATGGTGGTAGTGGTAAGTGATGGTCGTGGTGATAGGTGATGGTTATGAGGGTGGTAGCGGCCGGTCACCTGTCGCGGCTGGTCGAGCGGCGCAGGCGGCGCGCGCGGCGCGTACTGCTGCGCGGCGAAGGGCTCGCGGCGGAAGGGCGCCGCCGCCACCGCCACCGCCGGGTACTGCGGCCTGCGGGACGCCAGCTGTTACTGTACCATCGATGACAACAACACTCATACGACACACGATGCCACTCGTGACTCGAGAGACACATGCAACATAGCTGTTGTTGTGCGCGTGCAGTGAGGCTGACCTGGGCGGCAGCTCCGGCAGCAGCTGGTTGGCGAAGTCGCCGGCGACGTACCGCCGGTCGGTGAGCAGCAGCGTGAGGCGCACCAGGTCGCGCTTGGCCTTCTCGCGGCGCGCCACCAGCTCCAGCAGCGTGAGCGCACGCGCCAGGTCCCGCCGCAACTTCAACATCTTCTCGTAGGAGCTCTCGTCGTTTTTCCTAAAAGATACAATAAATCATTTTGTAAGATTGCTGACGAATGAATAACAGGCGGCAAATTTATTTTGAAAATGGTGCGGTTGGTGACGCATTTCGACTTGGGACATCTATAGGCTTCAGTAGCCAAATATATTCGTTCTGTTCACCAAGCACGTTCACTTCGTAGAGTAATTACGCAATTGTTTGTAAATTCACTCGCACTGTAAGGGGAAGGAAAGTTTGCGTCGAAAAGTAGGAATTATTTCGTGAGAGGGAAATCTTTTTCCGAACCAAGATACTGAAGAAGTCGCAAACTCTTCCGTTTCGCGTCCGTTCTTGTAACAAGCTTGGTCAGATGTTTTATTTATGTGATATGAACAGGTAATGAAAAAAGTGCTTGATAAAATTTACTTGTTATTCGACAATAATAACAACACGAACTATTGTATTATATGCTTAATTCAAAAATAATCAAACCAATTGATGAAAAGATGCAATCAACATAAAGAGGAATACTTAAAGTTTCCTCAAAAAGTCCAAACAAACTGAATGGCTACCAATAGATGCGATACGACCGAACCAACCAACGCACACAATAACATATAGAGTACTGTAGACATACCTGTTGTTCGTGACATGTGGAACAATTTCCCAGGACGTGCTCTCACCTGTTCTTTCTGGTCTGCATCTTCTCCGTGCGGCGTCGGAACGCCAGGTACGGGTTGTTGGACGACTGGCCGGGCCGACTCTCCGTTTTCACGGATAGGACCAGCGGATGTTGCTGTGGACAATGGCATCTGAGTTGAGAAAAAAAATATCAATATAAATGTTGCCAAATTTCAAATCTGACAGTCATTTAAAATTTAATATCGATAATTTTGCATTACAAAATATTTTTAGTACGGTTACAGTTTTGGTTTCGCGCATTAACTTGTTTAAAAGATTAACCAGTGACAACGTCAAATCTGCGCAATATGCGCAGGAAGTGTTACATAATACGACACGAGATTACATCACTGTCACCATCACCAGTCTTCCCCAGTCCACAGCGGAACAAGTCGCCCCAAAGAGAGATTTTTGTCCATAATCCGCAAGCCGGAGCACGCGGACTGAGGAGCGCAGGCCCCAGCTTGTCGCGCCGCCCAAATGACTGGATGCAAAGGTATACGTATGTCGGACTACAAAACTAACAGTGATGAGTCGCTTGTTGAGCCAGTAGTCGTACACGGCGATGACCAGGTCGTCGTTCCTCTCCAGCAGCAGCTTCGCCTCGTTCAGCGTGACCACCGTCTGCCCCGAGCTCCTCTCCAGCTTGTCCATCATCTGTTCGAACTTTAGCTCTGCAACGGGGACAGGGAGAACGATCTGATCAATCACCGAGTGACTTTTAGTTTTCTGGAGCGTTTTAACAATTTTGAGCCCCGAGTGGTTCCTCAACTGCACTCAACAAGTGCGTTGTGAAAATCGATGCACTTGTTGAGTATTGTCAGTGCAATAATCAATCGAACAAACAATTTTAAAGACATGACAATGTGAATTACGTCACACGCCCAATAAAACCATTCATCTAATCGCGGGTAGCGGGGATGCGTACTCGTAAACCGTCAAACAGCAATACCCACTGCTGTAGGGCTAACTACTCGGTACACTACACCTCTTCAATTTGTACCAATCAATATTCAAATTCAATAAGATGCAAGGTCTACTTCAGCGCCTTACATAAAGTAATCACCATACTTACATACATTATATTAACAGAGCTCAATTTATTTAAAGAGTTAACTTTAGTTCACAAAGTGAGAGTTAGTGTTGATGTACTTTCATAAATAATAGCAGAAGATGTTATTATTTACGACTTTTAATTACATTTATCATACATAAACGTTTCGTACATCTACTACACAACACGGAGCGACACAACGTAAAAACCATAAAAAATATGCTTTCCCTGTTACCTGTGAGCTCGGGATGCCTCTGCTGCTTGAGCCACCTCTCGTCCTCCGTGTCGATGTCGTACTCGGGCGCCTCCTGCTCCTCCCAGAGCGCTGCGACAATACAAAACGGACGTTAACAAACTTACAATAAAGAGTTCATTACTGTCTCTATCCTTCACAGATATGTCTTCAGAACACTGTTCATGATTTAACGGTGGCAAATACCAACACTTTGTCATTCTCGATGAACAAGATTAGGTATCGATGAATGTACGATAACATTTGAGGATCAAACACGTAGCATATTGGACTATGGAATTGGTACCTTTTTAGAAAACGGTGAATAAAATTTATTTTAGATAAAAGCGCAACAATCCGCTCGGATGGAAGCTGATCATAAAGCATATTTATTATGCGCACACATACTCGTACAATCTAAAAACTCATACTCTGACACGACAAGGTCAAGTATCTAAAACATCCAATTTGATAAGCTCTTATTATTTAGTAAGTACACAGAGACAGTCAGATGTATTATACCTTAAGTACAGACTGTACCTTCTAGTCAACAGAAATAATAAGATGGTCAACAGCTTGTAACAAAGACCGTTTCTATAAACGTCAGACCTCTGGTGGCTTATTACAGGGTTGTCATTTCACCGCACAAAGGCAACGCCTCAACTGCAATTTTTCAGCTAGCGTCGAATACAGTGCAGAGCGTTGTGTGTACAGTGTTAAACGTGTTTCCTAGATAACTATGCAGCTGCATATATTTTTATAAAGACACTCTTTCGGACCTTTGAACACTTTTAACACTGAATCTTTAAAAATAAGCTCCATCAGCTTGTTCCTAACCAACACACAAAAGAGTATAACAGTTGAAACCTCTTGAAACTGTTATTTTTACCTTTAACGTATGTAAATTGTTTTGAAACATATTTTTCAAAAGATCATCTCTACATGATTAATGAAAAAGCAATTTGTACAGCGCTAACAGCATATTACAAACTCTAATAAACTAACACACGGTATGTACGTAACGTACACATATTATTCTATGTATTCCCTCTCGCTCACTCGCGGCGTGCTAGGTATAGATATGAAAGAGACAAAACATTCAACCGCTAAAACGCAGCCATAATAATGAATTAAGGTCCACGTTAAAGGTCATCACAGACGGAACTATAATGTATAGTAACATGAATCGTGCTACAATATTATATTGTAGCAATGTACTATAGTGGTTCTGCTTCAATATATATTTTTGTGGGTCACTAACTACGCAATAATATGTCACGCTATCCATAGATACATCTTGCTAACATCTGTTAGCATATTTTGACAACGTAAGAATGACATAATTTATAGCTGCGAGTGCGGTCACTAAAGTGTTACTTTAATATACTCGTATGTAGTACCCTACCTATAATTAAATATAATATATCATTAAAGTATAATGTAATGAGTATATCGCGATATGCATTGCTATAATATACATACAATAAAACTCCGTGTGTGCCGACTTTAATAATAAAACCCATTTCAGCGGGAATCGATTACGCATGCAAGTCGTATTCCGTATTGCGTACATATTATCTATTGATAATTAGTATTGGCTTTGTGAAAATTACAGTATTCAATTAATAATGACAATAATATGTGATAATGTGTGTAATAATATGTATTCGTGAGTGCTATTCAAATATTGATACAATTATCACAGTATTTCAATACGCTTTTATAATAGCCACTGTTAGTGTCAAAGTTGTTAGGCCACTATTCTTTCGAGGCGTTGCGTTATTCTTCAGTAAGCACATAAAACCAGTAACTAATAAGAAGTTTATATGAAAGACGTATAATTCAAATAGTCTGTTTCGAAATAAAAGCGATCTTCTAGGGTTCCTAGTTTTGAAATTCGTTTAAAACTCAAAGTAAATTTTATTATCATCATCATTATCAAAAACAAAATTTGATATATGAGATATTTGGCACTCTGTGCTCTATGCCTACCCCGCAAGGGACCTGGCGTGAGGATATGTACATATGTATATAACATTATCATCACCATATTTATTAACCCTTCTACAGTTCCATTTTTGAACATATAGATTGATAGATGATTTTTAAAGGACTTTACAATCTGCCATCCGCACAATGTCCAAAACCTACACACATAAAGGTGAATAACCAAAACGCGTTGTGAGAACTGTCAGAAGCAGTCGCGACTGTGGCACAAACGAGACGTAATGCCCTCTAAGATCTGTTTAGTTTCGCAACTAGCATTTGAAAATCGTGGGAAATAAAAACCTAAGCCATTCTCATTCTGAAACGATACCTGTGTCAAAAAGTGCACCCGAAGTACAGACAGAATAATAATTTATTTCGTAGCAGTTTCGTCGGGACGAACACAACTGTGACAGAGGTCAACGACCTAAGCGTCGCCCGAAGAAAAACTATTCTCGATTTTTTTTTGATACTTATATATCAAAGACAACATAGGACAAACTGACGTCATCATTGCGTTAATGCCACCATCAAATAAATTAATCCTTTTTCCAATAAACCTATTGCCACATTCGACCGTACAAGCGAACGCTATTCAAACGTCAGCTGTTCGCCCGAAGGCCGCGGAACGGTCGCGCAACTGATTGTCCCAGACGAGTGTATTACACATAGGGGTGGGACGTTTTGACGTAACGCGCTGTCTGTCATACTGTCTGGTTAGATTAATTTCGACAATGCCATTAATAACTTAATTGTTCACTTATTACTGTCACCGATAGCGTAGTAATGTCCCCCCAGTCCTCTACCAAAGATCCCTGATAACAGTACGGCATACCCACTAAACACCAGAATTATCATCACCATATAAATAACAAATTAAAATATGCAAACACACGATATAGGAGCCGCTATATGAAGAAAAAGTCTGTCTGTACTACATATATGTCAACTTTCCCACAACTTCAGTATCAGAAATACTAATCGCTTGAATCACTTCATTCTAACCCTAATCTGCTGTATTAAAAAAATTTATCAGTGCATTCAGACAGGCCATTAGCGGGTTATCAAACGCAGTAATATGGAAGCAATAATAATAAACGTCAACGATTAAGTATTGTGTTCTCGAAACTATATACTCGTAATTATTATTACTTAGTATACCGACACCCCAAGCATTTTTAAGGGGTAGACAGTGGACAACGAGCAACTAATATCTCTATTATGAAATCCCTAAATGTGCTTGTTTTACTACGGACACTTTTGAGTTCCTCATCAAAACAGTCTGAAGTACATTTTACCGAAAATTAATAATAACAAAGTCATTTGCAAAGTAGATAGGTACTCATTGTAATCAAATAGAAAATAGTAGCAGTGAGTTTCATAGCACAAAGTGGTGAGTTCCGAGGAGTTTCTTCACGAGTACGTTGTAAAACGAAACAAATAAAGAACTCCCTCGGCAAGCACTGAACTGGATTGTGAAGAGAACTCTAGATGAAACTCGATTACAATGAAAGCAGCGCAATATAATTACACCTACTTTTTATATATTTTATTTGTTGAAATGTTTAACTTCGCTACGTAATTGCTATTGTATATAATTAATAGATTGAAACATAAATGGATCGATGAATGGACAGATAGAAATATCTCGATTTTTCACTCCACATGAAGAGATTGTACATAAAACATATTATGTAGAAACAATACCATAAATTCAGTTCTTCATTCTTCTACAGTGTTATGGGTTAGAAATGATTTTTTCCAGGCGATTAACAATAGTAACTTTGGAAATTGTAAATAAAGACAAAAATAAATCTTACACGCTTATTTGGAAAACTCGATCTAACTACAATGCAAAACGTTAAAAAGCCAATACTAATAGAATTACGGCAGTAACACAACGATTCATTGTAAAACGTAGAATATTCCAGCATTAGAATAGAAATAGATTTAACAGGTCCTTGTCAACCACTCTCCTCTAACAAACTTAATGAACAAAATGAGCGGCCCGCAAAGGTTTTTAACGTAAGGGTTAAAGATGTTATTCTCATGGTGCGTAACATTGCACGAGCCACATAGTTCGTCGGGTCGGCAAGGACGGTTATTGGGTAGCAGAAGACAGTTGTCAGCCGACGCGGCGAAGCGTGGCCGACGCTGGACGACATGTACAGCGAGCTACTAGAGCGGCAGGTGGGTAGGATCATGGGAATACGCGCCGTAAGATGCTGACGGTTACATCGCAGTGAACACAACAGTACAACAAGAAAAGAAGTTACCAGTTTCCTTCTTGTTGTAAGCGTTATCTAAAATCGTAATAATCTTCTCGAAAATCTTGGAACAACGCACACAGTCGTGATTGGGAACGAGACAGATCTCGGTATATTATTAACACACAGATACACAGCTAATTTCCTACCGATCATACCATAAATTAATGAATGGGTGGTGCTGGTTAAACGTAGAGACATATCGAGACAAATGGACCAGCCCTGTGTAACCGAAAATAGTCGAGCAGTAATTAGGTAATTAGTATACCCGAGACTTGTAATTAGTAAATTGCTTATATCAAATGGCTATATTACATCAGAATTGCACATAACTATAAGAAATGGCAATAACACGGCTACGTTATAAGAAAAATGGCTATTTTAAATTAAAAAAACGCCATCTCTCACTCCTAACGTTAAAATAAAAGAGATTAATAAAAATTAAACAATCAAGCAATCAACCAACCGACCAAAGGCTGCGACAAACAATGACGAGTTGTGTTAAAAATACGCGAACACAGATAAGGTACTTTTTCCAAAGCAAATACTCTACCAGTGACTAACACATAGAGTCGACGCTCGTCGTGACTAATCGGTAATTACTAGTAGCATAGCAAAGGTATAAACAAAGTGTCCGATAGATTATAAAACTTCATATGTTTAGATTAAAAGTATGTATAGTACGGTACGAGTGCGGTAGGGTAGTCTTTCAATGCGGGAAGGGATGTTTTCTTCCAATTGGATCATGGTCTTATTACGTTTGTCCAAATCGTAGGGTGTTTGGTATCATATGGATTGTTAATAAGGACTCGTTCACATTTTTTATTTCATCATCAATTTTATAGTAATACTAGCGGTACTGCTGCTTTGCAGCATCAACAGTAGTATATTCTCATTTAGAAATTAATTATACTACTACTCTACTCTGTTACCGACACTGCGAGAAAGTAATAAAGAGTATTGCATATAAAGTCTTTTCATTATAAAAGAGTCATGAACAAACATGACAAGTGCGTACAATTTTATATTAATTAATGTTTTTTCAGCGTATGCGTCCTTTCACGTCGTAAAATAATATTCATTAAAAGCATCACCGAAGCTTTTCAGAACACGATAATTAATTTGCTCTAAAATGATTTATTTTATTTTACTTTTACACTTCTCTATGCCAAATGTATTAATTATAAAAGCTAGTTTGCTTCATAATATACTTGTCAGCTTGTTTACCATCCAACTACGTAATGCAACTTTATCAATACGCACACTACATACTCTACCTACCTTAGCTACCTGCCTACAATTTTTTAGTAAGCAATTGCATTATTATCAACCCTGTCGCCCTCTCGTGACACGTGCGAGGGTGACTACGAACGGGCGATATTGTCCGCTCATGGTAAAGTGAGCCTTATTACAAGGCAATAATATTCAATATTCAATGCGTAGATATGAGTATGGCGATATAAAATCGTACGCAAATGAGAAAAACGACCGCTCGCCCACGTCCATCCGGTTGCTGTTCTCGTGCTACGCGCGGAATGTTCACCTTTCCTTGAATTTATATGTATATATGTACATGTCGATTGAAACTTACAAAATTCAACATTTATTCTATTATATTATAATTCAATTCGATCTGTGATATGTATAAGAAGAAACTTAACTGTTCCATATTGCTACTTTTACGTCTTTATTTTATATAAATATATAAAATATTTTTTTTGTTTACCGAACATAAATTAATAAACTGAATTGAAATACAATAAAGTGAATTGAATATTTTTAAGCTGAGACCTTACATTATATTATATGTATTATTAGTAGGGTACTGATATACGAATAGTGTGAACGCATCTTAATAGCAGATTGCTGTTTCTCTGGTACCCTCTGGTCTATGGACATCGTCCAACATAAATACTATATGAAAATTGAGGAGGTACGGTCACAAATTCCTCTGTGACAGTCAAGGTCAGATTGCTTCACCATACTCTGGGTGCACACTTCAAACAAAAATACGACAGACGTTCGTAGGTGAGGCGGTGACGTCACCGTATTTTTTTTATTACGTGATATGCTATAAAAAGATATATAAAATAGAAGTCGATTCGAGTGTTGGATGCAAAAGAAACACAAGTATGTATGTAAGGAGACATTATTATATTTGGCATACAGTAATAATAATACGGTAGCGTTTCGCGACTGATGGGAAGCGAAGATGCGCGAAAGGCTGCTTTCAACCTCATGTGTATATGTCTAGGAATATTTCTTTCGAATTATATTTTGTCAATAGAAGATACTTCTAGTGAACCGTTTTTCCTCGATTCACTTATACAGATACTACAAGTACCTATAGCATGACTCGACTCCGATCTCTTGAACCTTAACGCCCTATTCGATGAATGTCCCATTGGCGGGCCGCTCTCGCCGTAACTATCAGACGCCTAGAACTACACGGTCCCCCAACTATTAGGTTATATTTTTAAAAACCCATTAAAAGCTGCCGATTAAAGTATAGTGTGATATATAATTATAACATGAATTAAAAATGTTTTTTTCCGTTTACTATATTGGAATACGAACACAAAATAAAACTTAATAATATACGCCCTTTTAATGTTTTCCTTCTTCAATAACAAATGAGTCGGAAACTTCTGAAATTGACGAAGGCCCGGTTTCCTGTCTACAAATAAATGTGAAACATTTATGTATATGATATCCGATGACCTTTCATTATTGATGAGCTGTCTTGGACATGGGCTTGTACAAATTATCTAATCATGGTAACTAGGTACCTACATGGTAACTAGCTACATACATAATACATCGAATAACTTAACTAAGTTTTGTACGTGAGTGAGTGTATTTAGGTATTCAATAGCCGGATAGGTGGTTAGTCGATACATTCTTGATTATTGTTTTCCGTTACGCTAACCATCTACTACCACTTGGATGGAAATGGCTTTAAATCTAATTAAAATTTAAATGCATTAAAACATTCAGTGTCCACAATTCATAAATAATCGCAACTTAATTGGTAATACCAGTACTAGTGATAGAAGTAATGGCATTATTTTATTTAAATATAAGGAGTAGGCAGAGAGCACCAAGTATTAGTATTAATATAATTAATAAAAACACTAGATACATTCAAGTATCAATGTTGATTGGTAAAAAGATCGGAGCATTTCGTCCCTAAGTAAAGTCAAATATAAAACAATGACCATTTAAAAGTATACGTACCGTATTAATTAACGCACCCCGCTATCATTTTACATCAAGTATTATTAAAGTTATTACAAATTATACCTTACATATATGTAAAATAACAAAACGATTTTCTCTGGAAATTATATTAACGTTTTCTCAATTCCAATTTCCCTTTGCGTTTACTTTACGAGAGAGTTATATAAGAGGTATTAAAGCTAAATGTTATCGTCTTAAACATACATACATATATGTCAATAAAGCATAATATGTTGTATACATACTTGGCATTAAATACGGCAATAATATGGGAAGCAATATCAAATTTGGAAGAACAAAAATATTTGGCACTCGGTGCTCTAACTCTTAAGGGACCTGTTGTGACGTCATAATAATAAAAATAAACACACTGATTGTGAAAACCACAAAGTTTAATAAAATAATATTGTAACATACATATTACGGGAATTTTCCACAGAGAATAATTCGTTTTTTCAACACAGTATCCGGTGTGACTCACGTTTGATACAATACTTGCCTATTATGGAACTTAGCCAACAAACAGCATAACCACTAGTAGTAGCCAGTCAGTAGTCACATTTCAATTTGTACTTTTCAAATATCTAAGAGAAAATCAGCAAATTAAATACATTTCGTGGCGCACAGTTAGAACAAAAAATAGATACTTTTATGTAGAAATACAATAATATGATGCGTATCGTAATTAAATAATGAATTAAAGACTTAAATAAATGAATTAAACACAACTAAAGCATAAATGTTTTTCAACTCGTAACAATACTTAATAATAATACTAACTTTTATATCAGTTACTTAAAAACGTAACATCACGCCTGTTATCCCCGAAAAGGTAGGCAGAGGAGTGTAGAACACTCCCACAATTCACCAGT
>DWTO01001180.1:0-17093 GCA_018244755.1 Jemadia pseudognetus
AACACGGAGTACCAAATATCTCTATTCTTGCAGTTCTGGCGTGGGTGTACTGACAAATCTGTTCAAATAGCATACCAAAATAATATAACATTGTTTTGCAATGTGACATCACGCCTATAATCCCCGAAGAGGTAGGCAGAGGAATATAATACACTGCCATGTTTCACCTGTTACATTTACGTACGACTATGGAATAGGTTGAGAGTCTATTGCCATACACCGGGCACATTTCCGGACTCCCAGCTACTACTAGAAAATCTAAGGTAGAAAAATCCAATAGTGTTGACCTGGGATTTGAATTCAGGACCTCTCGATCAGCGGTCGCGCTTGCAACCAACATTGTGTTGGAATATATTGAAAAAGGGGAAATATCCTATAAATATTCGGTGTATCTGGTGACCACAAGTTACTACTGTTTGCAACGAACTCTGTTCGATCTCTGAAAAGCGTTTTCAATTATTTGATCTACATTCAATTTAATGTTATTCGCGTGTACGTTAGTTTATTGTCGTTGTAAAACGATGCGAATGGCTTTTAAAGGTCAACCCTTGCTTTTTATTGTTCATCGATAACGCCCAAACTGGCTAAATAGAAAAATAAAATTGTGCATTAAAGAACAAAAAAGTCAGCCTTGTTAGATATGATGGCGACCATTAATGTATCGTTAGTCATAAAATAATGTATCGTTAGTGTAGCAAGTTTCGAATTTTCAAAAAATACATAATTATTACGTGTTTTTACATGTGTTCGCGTTTTTGATACATTAGAGCAATGCTTGACCGGGATCTAGTCTGATACGAATCTTATAGATGTTATTAAGATTAATAACGCCCGTCTTTACATGACACGTGCGACTAATTAATTATGTATTATAATTTTACATTAAAAAACAAATCATTTGTAACAACCGATACACTGATTCATTTAAATTGTAATACATTAAAAATCTTTAACAATTTTAACGTCATCTATACATAAAAAAAGAAAAAATGCCACAGATGTAGGTACACTGGAACAAATCAATGATAAATCTTGATATAAAAAGAAGGGCGAAGACAGCAAAGGAGAGCCCGCCGATCAAAAAAGAGGAAAATATATTGAAACAACACCTAATTAGAGTACACGCGCTAGCTAAAAAAAATTGGAAGCTCAAAACCGGAACGGAAGCCGTCCGAACGGTAATTAATTAAACGAATCGTAAGCAGCGAAAGGAGTCACGCTGTTTTACAAATCACTTCAATTAGCGATATTAAAAAGTCGGTGTGATAACTGTTGTTGGCGTGACGGAGGGCCTTTGTACTGTTGACGCGTTTTTATTGCGACTTTGCGATTGCAATGACGCGCGCAGACTAATGTTACATTAGCGACATTTATCATAACGCATGTAATCCAATAGATGGTTAAATTAGCGAGCTTTATCATGAACAATAATATAATCGTTTAGAAGACTATATTTGTTACATTTATCATCACGCGTATGATCTTTTAAAAGATTATGTTAGCGAGCTTTGTCATGACGCGTTTGATCCAATAGAGGATTATATTTGCGTGTTTAATCAAAACATAATACCAAGGCTGGATATTGTTTTCCATAACTGGCAAAGATTTGGGTTTTATTTGGCCATGCTGTTCCATAATATAGTGAAAATATAACAGATAGTAGAATGATTTGTTTAGTGGAAGATTTTGTAATTGAATTGGAGGTCTCCTGTGTCTAAGGTTCGATTAGCGTTTTTGTACGTTAGATTACCTACTTTGTTATCAAGGAACTAAAGTATTTGCGTAAATTTACTACTCAATTATTATCATAGGTCTAACCTCATTTTGATTTGATTAACTTAAATAGTCCTATGTAATTAAAAACTTTAAGGGATACGTATAGTTCATCCCGATTAAAACATGCATTATTATATTAAAACAAAGAGATACGTAATTAGTTCACGCTTGTTACAACTCACTGGGTAAAATTGTTAGTCTTTCACTTTTATGTTTTATTATGGGTTTTTTTTTGATAAACATTTAGTATTTACCATCAAATAACCATCTTCATTTATATTACTTAGTGATTAATTGTTTTCATGTCATTATAATGGTAGAAAAATGTGCGTTATGCCCGTGTTGATTACGAATAAATTCGCATGTGAGCAAGTCGCATAATCGCGTTGAAAAAAGTAGCAAGTATGAAATCGTCTTTGGATCTTTCGTGCGCCCATTGGGAACGATGAAAGGTCACGTCGTTTATGACGGCTAGTGATTATTTCAATGCAATATCTATATGAATACCGTGTATCTGCACGAGGAAAACTTTCTCTAAGTTCATTGAAAATTCGTTGGGCTACTGATTTACTTATAATTAAATTAAAACAACTCGATTATGTTCTATAGATTAAAGGTTGTCATTTTTTTAAGGTTCTCAACATTCCATGAAATTGACAAGCGTGCGTCTTTACCTCCTGAAAATTTGTGAACGTTCAAACATATACGGAAATAGTTCAGAGAAAAAAAAATTGCATCTTTTCCAAATGTAACTTGCAACTACATCGACAGTTACTCGAATTTGGTTTCTAAAGGTATTTTTCAAAACAGTGACATGTGTGTACTGTCAGTCTTACCTGCAGATCGCGCTCTGGCTGTAAGCTGGACCCTCGGTCACGGACAGAGCTTGACCCACTTGGGTCTGGGTCAACCCGAGACCCAGACGCCGTAGCTTGAAGGCCTTCGCGAATTCCTTGATGTCTTCAAGGTTGATCCCGTCAACCACGTTGCCTGACGTCTGGCTGATGGTTGGCTGATCTAAAGATACGAAAGTTGAATTTTAACAAATGACAAGTGAGACAATTCTGTTTTGTGATATTTTAAATGATAAAAAGATAATAGAAATACTGACATGATTTATATTAATTGGATGTATTCTGAATATTTATAAAACAAGCAAAACATTTGGTACCGCACAAATACTCGAAATGTAAAAAGAGGATTTTAACTGCCTCGTTGGTCGTGTTGGTTGCTAGTGCGACTGCCGATCGGGAGTTCCTGGGTTCAATTGCCGGGTATGGCACTACAATTTTTTTTTAATTTAAAATTTCTAGTAGTGTATGTTCTTCAAGGCGTGCGAAATCTAACACGCACTTGACTATACGCACGGAAACACAAACATTGCAGATTATGGCCTTAGCCCTTCTCTTTCTGAGGGAAGACCTGTATCCAACGGTGGGTAGAAGTGTATGTATGTAAGTATAAGACCTGTGTTTTTTCCATTTAAAGGAAGTAGTCTATTTAAATTGAGAACACGTGTAATTACATTCATTCATCTCATAATTTGTTCCGAGCCATCGTACGTTCGTTGCTCTAATAATTTCGGCCCACAATCGCTGAACGTGATAAAAACAGATCGTTCATCTCACGATAATAACGAAACAGATGTAAACAAGGCAAAACAAATATATTTCGAACTCGATTCTGTACGAAAATATTTGACTTTGTACAATGTACAACATCGTATAAAATATTTTCAGTTCGCCTTGAATTGAAAAATCGATGCAACATTCAGTTTGCTACAAGAAGTAATTGTGTTATGGTTGTTTGATTCATAGGCTCTGGAAAATACGATGTATAACAGTGCATAGAAATAAGGGGCGTCTTAAATAATTGGTTAGTTCTCGAGTGGCACTAACATGGCTAAAATTGATTTAATGGATAGAAGATGGTGGACTTAGGACACGTTGGATTGGCGTTCGACGTTAAGGAGCGTAAGGTGAGACAACATGGGGTCTCTACAATCAGAAGACAAATACATAAGACTAGATATATCTAGGTCTTTTATATTGACTGAAATTGAATTGAATTATCTAATTTAGAATGTCACTTAGATTTTCTAGTTGATATTCCTAGCAGTGGCTCGAAGTCTGGATTTTTTCCCGGTGTACGGTAATATGATCACCACTTTTCCGTAGTGGGACTTAAACGTAACTTGCTAAATGTGGGAATGTACTGCACTCCTCTGTCTACCCGTTCAGAGATTACAGGCGTCATATTACATTGCGTTAGTTCTCTACCATCAGAAAACATAAGAATCGTATATGTTTTATTCAATCACAAATTAAACACATAGGTACCTGTATATTTATTCCGAGTTTTTCTGGAATACAATTCCTGGTACCATACCCTAGAAGTATACCTCATATAGTGCCATAATAAAGAATTTCTTTTCGTTTAGTTATGCGCTATAATTCCTAGCTCTTTCAGAATCAAGTGGTGTTTCTGCGATCAATCGGCGAATAAGTTTAATCGGTTCGAATCTTGGAGCAAGAAAATTATAGGCAGGTTTCAAGGGGCAATTTATGTAATTAGGGGATGCTAGAGTTCCTAATTATGCGGAATGTGATTAGCGCGACGAGGCCCGCGAACCACCCTGCTTAGCTAACCGATGACAAATTACTTTCCCTATCTACCCCCGCTAGTTCGCGCCGTGTTTCCATTGTCGTCCGCCGGTGTTACCGGCCGATCGTACCGTCTGATTCTATAAACGTTACACTAAGAAATCATATTTTTTGTTATTCCGTTTTTGAAACTGTTATACACATGTATCATTTAGAACTTTTTTATATATTTGCCTATCGTCGGTACGTTATTGTATTACGTACCGGTTTCATTAATCTCGTAAGAACGATGTTCAGTCGATTCTGCCTTACGCTAATAGGTTAGATACTGGCTGTTGCGCGAGTCTGCGCGAAATAAATAAAGGAGACAAGCAGATGAGGAATGAAAATATAAATATGTTTGGCACTTAGTGCTCTCTGCCAACCCTGTAAAAGATCAGACTGGAGATATAAACTGAACGCGGCTCTTCCGTCAATAGTCCGTAGATAGTTCGCGCGCGGGCCCCGTGGACACATCCGCGAAGCAGTAGTCTGCACCAATTAAGACAAGGTGGGGTTGGTAAATTGGCAATCGTTTCTCCATTTACCGGTGTACCAAACGCAGACGAGTCCTAATAACGTTTATGTACCAGTGTAACGTTATTGTATTCGGCGCGGAGGGCAACTCGCTTCTTGTTGTGTACGATAATGACTTTTGCGATTTGCCGTACAGAGGGATCTAATCCACTTGATTGAATATTAATAGGTTTTTTTTCGCTGTAATGTCATTTGATGGGAGGATGGTATGAGGTGATCACAATTCGGATTGTGTAACGATTGTTTTAGAAACATTAGCTTGCGACTTTAATAACAAAAGCGACATATAAAGTATCAAGATTTACAGTTTTTTAATCATCATCATCAAGCCTTTCCTAGTTCTCCTACAGAACGCACGCCTCCTCAGAGATTGAACAGGGTTATACACATAGTCCCACGAAATGACTCCGTGCGGAATGATATTCAAAACTTGTATTTGTTATTGATATAAATAATTATTTTCATTGGCTCCACACGCGCTGTAGTGAGAGAGATAATAGCTAAACAAAAAGTAATATTAAGTTTTTTTATTTTGGGTTGACTTTCGTTATTCGCTTTAAAGAACGTTCTGGATAAGTCTAAGCTGTAAGTATATGATAAGACGATGCTTTTTCAGGCAAGCGTGGTACATTCCAGGCTACATGTTGCTGGCTGTCGCAAAGATTATAGTCAAACGCGTAAACATCGCTATTATTATTTTTTGCTTGTAGCATAAAAAAAATTGGAAGCAAATTGTCTAAGGTTAAAACCATTAGAGCAATTCCTTGTGCAGTCCCAATTACTTCTGCTCGCGTGATGACGCGCGCCCATTAATTAATTGTAGATAAGTCAATTGCCCCAAGACCAAACAACAACATGGCGGCCCGACTCAATAACAATCAGTAATGCATCAGATAGCGCACCACTTAATTGTTTAATACATGTTATAAATTAATTAGACACAATTAAAGATCGCGTGCCCGTCTGTACACGTTTATTGACCCGTGTTACATGTAAGCGAACAGTTTGATGATGGAAAACGAAATAATAAAAAAAAACTAAGCAATTAAGTATTTTCGACCATTACATACTCATTCATAGACACGTACTTTCTTTTTTCAGAATTGGAGTGCTTCGGTGTTTTTTTTTGTAATTGATAAACGGACTTTACGATCTGTGTATTACGAGAATATACGTATTGTTAATTTAATTGCGTGTTTGGGACAGTTACACTTGGGACTGGACATAAAAAAACCCAATGTAATAGACATGTAATGAATAAATTACGTATATTGTAACACAGCAGTGAATGCGACGCATCAGTCCTGTCAGATTGACATCTCGTTATTTCTTTATTATGCGACACAATTGTCACAGATTCTCAATAATTTGCCTCGAGGCTGTAAACTCGAATTCTGTGTTAATGGATCTTAGTTTACATGACATTGGCCATATTTGTTTGATAAAAACTTTAGTTTGATATGTAATAAAATAGTTATAAACATTTCAGTTCCTTATAACGTGTGGGGACTAATTCTGAACCCAGCAAAGTTTGACTCGTTACCACCAAGTGTGTTAATACGAGATTGTTTGTGAACACATGCGTTGTTGAATTATTAAAGTAGGTACATATTTGATGTCTGCTATCTATTATTTACAGATTTTAACTTTATTGTTTATTAAGCTTCATTTTCTTGTTTTGTAAACTTATAATTAGCTTTCGTCTTAGGAGTTTTCTATTATTTCGTTATTTAAATTTGATATTATTTTTCTATGTTTATTGTAGTAATTTTATTTATATATTTACGGCTAACATACCAGGATACAATAATGGATACAACAATAAAATAAATCGCGATATCGGTTGTGTTCTACTCTCCCGCGTGGTATCTCAACAAAAATGAGACACGCCATGTTGGTAAATGAATTTTGAAAAAATTAATAGTCCCAATTCGATAAAATAGTCAGAAAATATAGTCCCAAAACTTAGAACTGTGCGCAGTGAGGTATAGTCGGATAATAGAAGTTAGTGTTCGTATAAAAATGTAATATTTATAGTCCGGTATACCACGGTTGTGCGGGCATTTTGGGTAATTAACTTAATACCCGCAATTGGTTGAAAATTTTACAAATTAGTTCCACTGATTAGAACCGGACACCTGCGATGTTGAAACATTACCGGTTATTACTAAATTTCGCCATAATTGTAATGATAATGTTTTTTTTTTATGTGAAAGATATATTTTTATAGAAATGACCATTAATCCATTTTTATTTTTAAACTGCTCATTTATTTAATTGGTCGTTAAGTGCTTAAATTCCGCTGTAATAAACTACATTAATATTAGATTCATATTAAAAAAATTAGGAAAGAATTAATGTATTAAATAGCCGATTATCTAATCGCATTAATTAAACAACCAGTAATTAATATTTCATTGAACTAATCGATCTAAATAGTAAGTTGTACATTTAAAGTACAATTCCCGTCAATGTGATAAACAGAAATGTTAATTAATTTATTTACAATGTAAGAAATGTAGCTTAATACAGATCGCAACGGTAATAAGTACGAAAATGTTACACTTAATATTGGCGGTTCTTTTATAAAATGGGTTTTTAATTACGGGCACGCAAATGAAAAGTCCTCGTCGATTCACTGAAAAGGTCGAACTTTAGCCAAAGAACGCTTGTTCTCCATGAAAACTCATTGACAAGTACTCAGAAGATTAGGATACGAGTTAATTATAATCGATATCATTTTCCGTTCAACGTTTGACTTTAACGTTACAGTAAAGCACGAAACGACGATTTGGCGCGTTAATTTTAAAAAGACACTATTTTCACAGATTATAAATTGCGTGACTTGAAATCGATGAGTCACCCCAACTATTCGTTACGTCAATGCAACACAAAACAGAATTCTATTCGTAACATTTCATTACACGCAAACGTTATTTGTAATATTCTGCGTGTAATAATTTAAATTTTAATTAGAACGTTCGTTATTTGAATCTGAAATGAAACGTTCGTTATTTGAATTTGAAATGATTTCGATGAGAATTTTGAATTTTTGTTATAAATATACATGTTGATGGCATGTGAGGACGGCGTTAGAGCGTAACAAACGCAAATCTAATATTAGCGGATCATTTTGAAAGAGGAAGCCATTTCGAAAGGTGGCCTGATAAGGGAATTCATGAAATGTAACCGAATATGGAAAGAACGAATCGCGTTGGGTTCGTGGAAGACCTCATAATACGATTGTAATGAATGTTGGTAATGGCCAATGCTGTTTCTATTAGCTATTTCAATTCCATTGAAATAAATGAACTTCAATAGAATTTTAACGCGTTTCTTGTAACATTACTGTTCATAGTCATTTACTTATTGATAGCTTTAAATTAAGTTACCAGATCATTAATGCAGTTTATGCCGAAAATAAGTTAGGACAGTGTTTGACAATTAGATATACGGAAAGTATTCTAACTTCGAATTTAAAAGCACTAAAGTTTTAAAGTTTAAGTTTTAAGTATATTCCTATGTTTAAAAGATTTCATTAAATGGATCCAAATACCTGTTTCATACATACAAAATATTATCTGTGCACTGAAAAATATTATTTTTTAAAGTTTTTTTTTTAAGTTTTTTTTTAAGTTTTTTACTTTTGTGTTTTTATTGTATTCCTTACTTGTCCATTACATTAGTTATAACCGGTTCAAAAAAAAATAGGAAACAGGAAATCAATAGCTTCTTATAAATTGTTCACACAATCAAACAAAATTTTTAAAACATTTTAATGCGTCATACTGTATTAATATACACGTAGGCACTTTAAAATAAATAAATAATTCCGCGAGTTAATCCTTTCGTAATGGGTTGACTGGTGCAAAATCTATATTGAGTTAATTAAGACGGCCCGACAGTTGTCGAGGGCGCGCTTTACGTACGAAAATAAAAGGAGTAAGTATATAATTTGATGTTTGTTCCTGAGCTCTCGGGTACTTATCCAAATGCCAGTTGCCAAGTGACTCGTCGGACGTACTCTTTACCTACGCTCCCACCGCAAGCGATTGAGAGCGAACGATGCAATATTTATAATAGTAAATTTTATTAAACATGTTATAATCTTTTATCCATACGTTTTGTTATGACTATTCTATTCCTCTATGTTAACGGCTATTCTTTTGCTGTGGTACAGATTTTGATATTTTCGTGTAAACGAAACATATAAGTTGTTGTGTGACCCCTGCCAAAGTTAGTAAGTAGTAAGTAATTAAGAAAATCATGCAGTCTCTCAGGGATTTTGTCAGTCGTCTCAAGGAATTTATCACGTTTTATCTTAAGGAATTTAGATATCTTTTATTGTATCAAGAATCTTATGATTCGTTCTCTCCATCATAATCCAGCCTTACTCAGCGATAGCCAACTGAGCGCTGTGAGACCAGTTCCCGACCGTCGGCCCAACTCCGTGTCTTCCTTATCGATTGCGTTCAATTTTATCGGCAACGTTAATTATTTGTAATGGATTTTAATTAGTTAATTAATTAATTTAGTACGACGGGGCCGCATGCGGTCGTACGGCGGCTTTGAATGTTCGGCTCCTTTGTGTACCGCCCGTTTCTTGACATTATTTTCCCTGTAATTACACGATAATGTTCGCCCCATGTGTTTCAATACTTCATACCTAGCTTACACTTAGACGTGTTGGTGAGGTCCCATAGATTCGCTGTCGGTCTACTTAGATTTTCACATTGATATAAAGTAAATCACTATTATTTAATAAAGGATTTCAATAACATTAAATTACTTTTTCGATTTATTTAAATATGATAGCAGTAGGTTAGATTTTTATAGGTAAAATGTAATGAAATATTTTTCAGTGCACAGATAATATTTTGTATGTATGAAACAGGTATTTGGATCCAGTTAATGATAATTTTTTAAACATAGGAATAAAATAGTAAATTAAAAGTTTATTAAAATTAGATCTAGTGCTGATCAAAATTCGACCGTAATTCATTATATTTTCCGTTTGAACATTATTGCGATGTTAAGGAGTACAAATCTATAAATCTCTATTGTGTGTTGTATTTAACTACAAACTACAAGGTACTACAATTGAGATAAGAGATAACCAAACAACAGTTTATATTTTTTTATTCACTACACTTGTAACATACACTAGTCACACATCTAAGCATACTCTACTCCATTTGTACATGTACACATAATATGTATAAACGTTGACTCTACCAAATTTCGCACTCCTTGTGCGAACATCGCAATACCTACTGCTAAAATCATATACAACGATCTTTCTTCACGTATAAAATACACAGATTGAATAATTATCAGTTTGTCGCGTTCATTATCAATACAAATACATCGTTCGTATCACTTGTAACCCAAGAATACGAATATTACCGCCGACTCCGATATACGAGTAAAAGTCTATCTATTGTAAATTATTCACAGAACGCAAACGAACGATATCGAGCGCCCTCGAACTAAGCGCGGTGTATCGATTTAATATAGACAAATTAGCGTAGCCAGCAAACAGAGGAACTGAGTAATTCAGTAATTGTATCCACTAACAACGAATTAAATAGTAATCAATAGAATTGGGTCCCGGGCGCGGCGAGCGGCTTCGCGGCGCGCGGCGCGGACACGACACGACTTTGGGTTCGACAAATAATAGCCATTAAATGACATACCAACATCCTACCTGTGTTTACGCTGTACGCAGAGGGTATCCCACGCCCACTATTAACTAAATTAATTTATTATTAATTTATATTATAAGCCCTAACAAGGAATAAAAGGTGAGCCAATGGCCACTAATACACGCCTATGTCTTACAGATGTCAGTGAGCTGAAACGACAATCAATTCTCACCAGTACGAAGTAGGTAATCATGCGGTGGAATAGCGAATCCTTAAATAACAACAAACCACATCATCATCATTATAATCCGCATTATTTTTACTATCAACCAATTTATCGTTACGCTGTTGGATATATCCTTTCTCACAATACAGTCTAGCGTAAAAACATAGATATAAAAATGGTGACATCTTGTCGACATTAACGATTCAATTCATTAACGATCGTTAAACATTTAAAAATATTGCAATATTTAATACTCGGTACATTCTGCTGACGTCGCGAGGAACTTATAAGTTAACACAATAGTAATGATATTTACCAATTTTATTGCATTTAGGAAGTCTTATAGTGTAAAAGAGTCTCAGTGCTTTCGAGGGCTATTGTTTTAAATTGTATAGTGAACTACAAAATTAGATTAACAAGGACGGTTTTAAGGCTAAGTGATTTGTTTTACCGCGAATGAGAGTAACTAGCGGGTGGGGATAAAGAATGGATCCTGCTCTAAATGGAGGGGGTAGGAATATTACATACGATTCTTCTGCGATATTGTTGTTACTGTACGTGCTCTCTCCCTACCCCTTAAGAGATCTGTCGTGATGATATAATAATAATATATTTTATTTAACGAATCTCGCTTGCATGTATATCGCTCTGTTAAATATTATCTAAAGCAATATTTTTCTCTTGAATTGAACTTAACTTAGATTAACTTTAAGTTTTCTGTTTTCATTCGCTTTAATGCATTGACATTGAATACGAAAATAATTAAAATTACGACATACCAATAAATATAACACGACATTTTATTACGCTCTTTCTTTATACCTACTCGCGTTAATGTGACTCATTGAATACCGTATTTAATAAAAATGGCATATCGATTAATGCAACGTCGTATCTGATCCGAGATCCCGTTGATGGCTAATTACGCCGCTGCTGGGCGGTTTGCGCGCGGAAATAGCTGAAATCGATGCACTCATTACGCAACAATCCGCAGATTATAGAATGGCATGCCATTCTCACCTAGTTATATTGTATGTACTACTGCACTTAACGGTAAAGTATTGTAGGCTTTTTCTAATTCGAAACTTCGAGTGGTAGAACGGAGTCTGGTTCTGAGCCCGGTGAATGACAATAGAATCACCACTTATTCCATAGGGGCGTATAATATAATTGGTGAGTCGTTGGCGTGCACTACACTTACTTCCTACCCTTGGAAGCAACGTAGGCGTCATGTTATGTTATTATCATATAATCACGCCAGGTCCACTAGTGGGCAGAGAGAGAATATCAAACATACATCGTTTATATTCGTCACTCTCTTCACACCAAAGGGTCTCGAGACGAAACCTTCGACTCTTCCATCAGAGATCACGTGCCCTATTGGTAAACTAAGGTTTGGTCTCGAAATTACAGCTATGGACACCAATCGTTGCCATTTTAATACGCCAATTAGATTCTTAAACATATTCCATTACAGCATATTATTGCATTTATAACCCAACGCCTCAAATAAGTTTAAGCTTTTAGCGAACCGCCAGTTCAAATCCGTACCAAGAAATATTGTCTACGAGTGTCTGTTGAACACGATACAAAACGAGGACGTGTTAGAAACTTTCGACTACACAAATTTGCTCATCAATAAAAACATAAGCACCGACATTACATTTCCCATAATGGAGCTGTCGTGTGCAATGCGCCGTGAAGCTATCGGGATGATGCCATGGAATATATTAACATATGATGATGAAGTGTGTCATATTATATGTAAAAGCAATCACTATCATGGGTGCGTGGGCTGAATATTGAATTGATTTGTAACGTAACATCCCGCCTGTAATACCTGAAGACGTAGGCAGATGGTACTACACTACCGCGCTTCACCAGTTACGTTTAGTCCCGTATGGAATAGGTGTTAAGCCTATTGCCATACAACGGGCGGAAATCCATACTCCGAGTCACTAGTAGAAATATGAACTAGAAATTATTATTTAAAAAACCCAATAGTATCCGGAACGGGTTGAGAACCAGGATCTCTTGATATAAATCATTATTACTCAACAAAATGTTTGAACTACAAACTATTTGAACGTTTTTAAATTCCAATTTGATAAATTTTTGAAGAACTTGCTATTATTACTTATCAAAATGTTATTATTTAATTCGTTCACATTATACATACAATCAATCAAAGGAACGGGAAAAGTAAGAATAACGCATACATTTCCCGTTACTATGAAAATCCGTTATATTATTCTGTAAATAAGAATTTCGTTTATAAATAATACATTTTTTTGATATATTATATGTTATATATTTGGAATAGTTGTAGCTCGCACATTAATATATATTAAAATATGCTGGCAGATACATGAGCTAGAAAGTTCGATCGCCAGTGAACAGACTTTAAGGTCAGCTAACGAAAATAAAACCGACCCTGCACAGATACCTAGGCTAATGGGTCACTAATTAGCGACTTCGTCTCCTCGCCTGCCGTTCTATAATTAAACAAAATTCGAACACCGGTTGAAAATATAAATTTTTTAAATTTTGTTTAGTTTGCACTCGTCAAAAATTCGCGTAAAAATAATTTCCTACATATTCGACCCATAGAATTATACGACTAGTAGACATATGCATAAACATATTAAAATACGTACTATATAATTTATGCATGCTTATTTAATCTACTGTAGGTGTATGACTACAACCAAGGTATTTTTTGTGAAAAAGTAGCAAACGCTTCTATTATTTGTGAAATTTGCAATCAACCCCGACTAAGACTGTAGGATTAATGTATACCTAACAACGAGACATTTGTAGATATCTCGATTGAAAACGTTTATGAACCAAAGCTAACTCGGATGACGGTTTAAATGACAGCAATAGACAACGATACTAGAACACTTACTACACTTTAATATGTTAACTCGCACAACTTATATAAAAGAGGTTAATGTATTAAGTTATTTCACATCGTAACCATTGCAAGTGTGAACCAGGCTTAAGGTTACTATTGTCGTGTGTTCTTGTACCCTTAGAATATGACTCTCTACATCTATGCGGCTTTTGTTTACCATGCTGCAGCCAAATGATTTATGACTGCCTTGGAATGGTTGCAATTGGGATTGTTCATCATGAGGTCCTAGATTCGATTTCCGGGTTACAGAATTATTGCTTTTTAAAAGGGCAATAGGTTCACCATGTATTCCATGATGAGACGGACAGGAAAAATGTTGAATAGTGGGAGGGTACTACACTCTTCCGTCTGCCTCTGCCTATGTGGTATAATGCCAAATGCTTTTAATATAAAGTATCATTAAATAGCATAATTGGGGACGTTTTGAAATGATAAACTTTGCGCACGTCATTTCTGTCCGACAACAGCTCTGCGGTCTGACCGGTGGCTAATGAAAATGGTAAAAGTTATCGCGCAAATTGACTAAAAACAGACAAATTTTCCAGAGTGTAAAGTTACGAGTATCAACGCTTTTTCCACGACTGAACATTTTTGGTTCGATCAGGTCGATTTGCGATGTAATATGTATCACGATAGTTATATGCTTGTTTTCAGCGTTCCTTGATCAATTGTTTTTGTTTTACATCAAATTTGTAGGTGATGGTGCACTGTGTGTAACGTAATACATAATTTTATATATTTACGAAGTAACGAATGATGATGATGAAAAGGCTTGATGGTGATGATGAACTTGTAAAAATCAGCTGTCGCGAAATGACACATCCTGTTGAGGTTCCGTGACAAGTCAATGATCCTCGTCAGTGTGTGAAACGATACAATATAAACGAAATGAGGACAACCAATCTCTGATAGTTAATTTACTGGAAATCGTTATAGGTCAAGTCTATAATCTTTACTCGGTCGTTCATACACACAACTGCACTTAGAAATACGTTTAGTTTTAGCTGTGGCTTTGCTCGCTCACTTACATTACATATTTAAATATGCATATTGTCATTCTGGTATAAATCGTTTTTTGCTGTTTCGTTGTTTTTTTTATAAACGATCAATTTTGACTGCCTTATTGGTCGTGTTGGTGGCAAGCATTACTGCCGATAGGGAGGGCTTGGGTTCAAATCTCGGGTGGGGCACTATCAGATTTTTCTAATTTAAATTGTCTAGTAGTGGCTCTGAACATGAAACGTGCCCGGTGTATGGCAATAAGCTCATCACCTATTCCATAGTAGGCCGTACATGTAACTGGTGGAACGTAGAAATGTATTACATTCCTCTACCTACTTCTTCGACGGTTACAAGCGTGAAGTTACGTATCAATTTAGATTTTTAATATTTCGTTACTTCACCAAGTAACTTTCCATAACTAGGGATTGATTAACCGTATTCTGTTAGTCAGTTCTGTTCAGTCAGTTCTGTCAGGTCAGTCAAGTCAGTCCGATCAGTTCTACTAGGACTGACCGGACTGACCAGTTCATTGTCACATACAATAGTCAAGTAATATAATAAAGTTCCTACCTCTGTCTATTTTAGCACTATTTAAGCACGTTAATAGAATATGAAACAAACAGATTTACAAGTGTATTCAAACACAGGAATCGCATTAAATTGTAAACAGAAAACAAGTTAATATGTTTGTGTTAATGTGTCCGAGACAATTATTATTGAAATGTTGTCTTATATAGTTTTCAGTTAATTTATTGTGTTGCGTACATTTATTAACTAGGTGGAATATTGAATAGTAGATACATTTGAAATTCTACTCGTATTAAAATATATTATTCCATAAAATTTTCCCAGTCAAAGCCTATCTTCAGTTGTCGATTTACGCAGGTTGATATGCTGATATATTTTATTCTTTAATTAGTGTCGTAACTCTACAGTTGTCTCTATAGTACTCTATAGTATAGTAACTCTATAGTATTTAAATGGTTATAGGTGTTTTAATTCATGGTTATTATATCGCCGTGTCAGGTCTTTTACTAGGTAGGCAGAGACCACCGGATGTCAATAAACTTGCACATTTTACGTACCACGGTCACATCCGTCACTCTACATAGAGCAAGTATGAAAACAGTGATGTATATTAAATTTAATTTAAATTAATTTTAAATGAAAGGTAGTCCACCTCCTAGCGGTTTACATGTAGTCCACATAAATAAACTTTAAAATGGACGAAAGAAAACATCTTGCTTGCGATCCCGTAGATTTAAACAAAGGAGTGTAGTATACTCCCACGTTTCACCAGTTACGCTTACGTCGCAAATAATCGCTGCTTTGCATGAATACCCGCACAATTCAAAATACATCAATTTTAAGTTAAAGGTACAATTTAATCCTAAATAGTCCCTATTTTCATGTACCTGAAACTCATATTCATATTAACGAAAATGACTATGTGTTATAAAACGTCATTATGTGATTGGTTGATTTTGGCGGGCATTTTTACGCAACACAAAACAGTTGATCACTGCCAGTTGCGACGAGATTTTTCATGTAAATTCAAAAATAATAACGAATGTTCTGTCCAATATTAAACCCCTTTTATTACTTTAACTTTCATTATTTTAACTTTATGCATTAAAAATGTCGAAGTAAAAACATTGTTTAATTTTTAACTGGCTATATATATTATATAAAAGCAGCAAATATTATATAAGAAACATTAAACGATCTGCCGTTTGCCTCATGACGGTCTAAAGCCAGTTTAAATTGTTCCAATGAATGTTACAATGTTGGAAGGCACAACCAACTTCTGAAAACCGTGTGTGACTTCGCCAACTCTTTATAGCATTAGCTGAAGTAATGCAGCACACGTCGGACTTCGCCCTCGCTAATGGAGTGGTCGCGTCCACACTCGCTGGACTTAGTGCCATCGAATTTGATAAGTCGGAAATAGAGTTGATACAAGCTATTTAGCGTGAGACATAATTATTTCGTGTTTTGGTTAAAAAAGATGGCAAGATAAATTAGTGATTTGTTGTACTAATAATAATTAAGTAGCAGTAAAAATACTAATAGGTTAAGAAAACGTTACATCGCGCCTCTAATGCCCGAAGAGGAAGGCAGAGGAGTATAGTACACTTCCACATTTCACCAATTACTACGTCCCATGATAGAATATTTTTAAATTTAATTTCTTCAAAATTTCTTTGATCGCACGGTATATTTGATACCATATTAAACTTAATCTGCCTCGTTGGTCGTGTTGGTTGTAAGTAGGGTTGCCAACCGTACTCTAAAATAGAGTATTGTACTCTATATCGTGTAAGCGTACTCTATGATCTATAACACTG
>DWTO01001181.1:0-17092 GCA_018244755.1 Jemadia pseudognetus
TTAGTGTGTATTATATTCATTTTTATTATTGTATTATTATAGCTTTTCGTACACCTCTGCCCCACTCCTGCCTCTTTAGATTTATTTTCATTGTTTCTTTTCTACCCTAACGTTGTCTGGTAATCGCTTGTTAGCGATAAGACCACCTTTTGTATACTGTCCATTTTATTGATTCCTTTATGTAGGTACTTGTTTCTCTGTCGTTGGGTATACAATAAAAAATAATTGTATTGTATTGTACGCTGTCAGGTGATATTACGCGTGATACATTACTTGCATTACCTACACATATCTATGACAAATATTACCGATGATGGATTAATTGGTTTCTTGAAGATATGCAGTGTATGGCTTGTCCTTATAGTTTATTTGAATATACTTTACTATGTTGAATGTTTAGTTTATTTTTACGTGGATCTTATCATCATCATCAGCCGTTGTAGTCCATTGCTGGTCATGCTGTCTGTGCTGCTGCGAGTTCGGAATCGCAGAGCACAGACTCTTGCATCACCTACGATGCTGCCAATAGACGGCCAGGGCATTTAGATGCGACTAGGCAGGACGCGGCATTCCGCGATCTGCCAACATCGGGTATAGTCGTTTCTAACGAAGATCTGTATATCAGCACGGGGACGAGAAATGTATTCTTACTCCGCCCCGCCACATCAAAATATTTAAAATAAATAAGGGAACGAAAGGATTTATTTTATATCAAGGGATTTACGAACATAATAATGCTATCGTGTGACCTAATGTTTAAGGTGTTGCTCTGATCTGTAACAAAGATATTAGGTGTTGTTTCGGTCGCATTAACTAAGTAGCCAGAGCTTATTTAAAACTAAGGTATTTGAAAATCTTGGAAAGCACATTGTAGAACCTAAATAGGTCAGTAAATCGGAAATTTCCATAATGGGCATGAGTATGAAGATTGTAATGAATGTGGAAGACACAAGTCAGGTCTGTAAGGATAGAGATATTTGGCATTCTACGAGTATGTTCTCTATATACCCCGTACGGGACCGAATGTGATGATTTAATAATAATAGTAAATAACTTACAGAGATACTATCTTCTGAATCTTCACAACGATTTGCTCTCAAATGTTGTACATACTCTACAGTAATAGTATTTACGGGTGGCATCGCTTCTTTGCATTTAGATATTGAAATGCAATTCTTGCATCCTTCTGTAAAGATCAATTGTAAGATAAATTTTTAGATGATAATGGGTTTTTTACGCGGATACAGTTTTCATATTAAATCGGCATGGTAGAGGCACTAAAGCCGAAAAGACATATGATATGTCTTTAACTCTCGTCCTTTATCCCCCCTTTCGCTTAATCCATAGGATATCCTAATTGGTAGTCTGCTGACATCAGCAGTGCACTAGTAGTACTAGTAAGTAGTAAGTAAGTCAGTAAGTATTAGATGATAGATGATTCGATACCAGAGGGTGGTACAGACTTGCTATCACTTTTGGGCACATTGGGCGAAGAAATATATTTTGAAGCAGAAATGTATTCTTCGTTACGAAACATTTCTTTCGTACCATATTGATTTGACGACCGATCACCGAACTTTCAAAACATTATCACCCAAGGAACCAACAGGAATTCAGTGGGATAACATATCATTACATGTGCCTGTGTCGGTATTAAAGAAAATGCTTCTGGAATTTTTGCAGCAGGGGCGCGTAAGTACTTTGGTGCAGAATTCAAATAACAGTGCTGGTTTCAAGCGTCTCTCGAACTAAAGCGTTGTAGATTGTGTATCACTTTGGCGCACCGGAAGTCCTTCACAGTCCTAAGGCCAAATTCTAAGCACTCACGTGATTCTTTCCCAAACAGGTCGTTCATAACGAGACCACGGATCTTATAGTTGAAGTAAATAGCGTGTCATATCCGACAAAAACCCATGAAGTGAGATTTGTCTATGTTCCATATGTCGTTTACATCTTGCTGCAATGACTTTCAGTTTATTTCTGACTTATTCGCGGTATAAACGCGGACCGAAAATCGGAGTATTGAACATAGACCTGATCCTTTATCTAATTGTGTGGTGATGTAGTCTATCAGAGTCCACAAATCGTTTCCTTTAGAACCTATGTTATTCGTTGCATAAGAATCTCCCGACCTTAAGTTGCATAATATTTTTAAATATTTTTGCAGACGAGGATAAGATAGCAACAGGGCGGAGTTCATCTACTATCGTTTTATTGGAACCCTCATGTGTAACAAAAGGCAATAAACGCTCTTTTTATCGAGAAATTTATCTTTCACACGTTCTGAAGCCTACCTGTGCCTGCCGAAACAAACTATTATGTTAAAGAAAGTTACTGTTTTGACGCTAATTACGTTAACAACACCTGGAGCATTAAAAACATTCAATACTTTTAATCTATTTTAAATTACAATAATTAACCATGGTTACAAGTGGTCGGTGTTACATCATTTCAAATGGATGGAATACCTGGCACAGACAGTGAAAAAGATACTTTTATACACATATACATAATATATAATACAATATGTAGAAAAATATCTAACGCGTGTGATTGATTATACTTCAATATACTATACTTCAATACTTCCTTAAATTTAACGATGAACACTAGAATTGCACGCACTCAACTCACATAAATAATTTTACCGTAATTCGTATTCACGGTCTTTGCTATTTAATAATGGTTAGTTGAACTGCTTGATAAATTTATTGTATTCAATTTTGTGACAAAGGAGATTGACTGTTATTGAACTATGACAGCTGAAGCGTTGATAAGTATCGTGCCCCTTGATCTCTACTATATATAACGTGTTCTGTTCCGCTCTCAGCTCGACAATACATAGGCGTATAAGATATTCGTAATATACTCTTTAAGTATTAACTGTAAATATGTATAAGTAAACCATAAAAATTGTTCACGAGGTGCTTTTGGTAAACTTTTACACTTTCTTGAATTTTCCATTTCATTCATATGTATCTATACAAATAAATAAAATTGGAGTGTCTGTTTGTAATATTAAAATAACCACTTTTTACTAAATACATATGTATGTACACTCGGAACAAATGGCATCATATTTTTACAATATTTGTCTCTCTGTCTGTCTTTCTATGAGTCTTTCTGTCTGTCTATTTGTCTATCTGTGTTTTTGTGTATCTATCTGTGTTTTTGTGTATCTATCTGTGTCTTTGTCTATTATCTGTTTATCTGTGTATCTATCTATCTATCTGTCTATTTGTTTGTCTATCTGTTTGTTCCGGCTATCTCTGGAACGGCTGGACCGATTTTGACGGGATTTTCACTTCAGAATTTTAGAACATAATGTTATCACTTTAGATAAGTTATCGTTAAATCTGCAAACTGAACAATAACCTTTGTGTTAAATTCCAGACGGATGACGTCGCGAGCACAGCTAGTATCTATATAAATTCCTTCTACGTTCTTCTTCTCCACCTATTATTTATCGGATGTTAAAATTGAATTAATGATATCATAAGTCAAATAAAACAATAAGTAAGTACTCAGTTTCAAACCGGGGGTTTTGGTTTATACTGCAAACATTATAATAATATATTATGGACATCGCTACAGATATTTAGTAGAATATTTCTAAATGAAAATGAAACACTATAAAAAGGTGATACTTTTTACTTGTAGTAACGAGTTAAGTGTTAGTTACACTTTGATACAACATGGTTACTTACTTGTTTCGAGCGACTGCCTAATGTTAAGGCAGAGTAGCAGCACAACGAACTCAAGAAACAATACCGTCATGGTACCTTTTATCAGTAATACTTAATAATATTTTTAAATGTTTTATTTCTGAGGTATGATCGCATCGACCAGATGACGTCGGGCGACTGGATATGAAACGAACGGGTTTGTTCCACGGCGCATGTAACAGATTAAAATATATACATGACGTAGTGCACAAAACAAGGAAAATATGCATGATATCTTCTTGTTTTCCGCTATCAATAACATTTGCATACTTATATAATATAAGATGCATAAATATTATAAATGCTACTAATAAAGCCACTTACATAAATAACTATGCAACCATTAATAATACTGATTTATATCTTGTGTGTTTGACAAGCAGCAGAGTTATGATCGATAGATTTTATTTCATTTATTTTTCAGAATATCTTCATTCGTTTTATAATAAGAATTCTAATTTAATGTGTTCCCAAATAAATAAAAAGATATAAACATGAATGGATCATTAGCAGAATGTTGCTTCTCTAAAACAGCGATGTACATATTCATATCTCTTGAACAACTTGACATCAATAAATAATCTTCTTCATTCTTAAAATCATGCTCTTCGTATTTATCAGAACCATTACATCATATTTTTAATAAATCTTTGTCCTGTAGCTTTACCCCCACAAAAAGGAAGCTTTGCTTCAGTATTATCATCATCAGCCTACTGTAGTCCACTGCTGGACATAAACCTCCCCTGAGGGGTTATGCTAATAATCCCCACACTGGGCATACGGGTTGGGTATCGCAGAGCATAGCCTCTCGCAAAGCCTACGCTGCTACCTATAGGAGTCCAGGTTGTTTATCTGTGCCTAGACAGGACGCACCATACCATCTTTGCTTACGTCACTCCTATCCACAAAAAGGTGAACAAAATTATATTTCAGAGCACAGGCTAATTTCTTATCATCAGCAAACCTTATTGGCTACGGTAGCGACGTCATCAAATAGTTTGAAGATAATTCCGATGTTCATACTATGTATATGTACTGATGTTTAAAAGCATGTGATGTGTTTATAAGAAATTACTGTTAATGAAATTAAATCATGCTATTAGCCACAGTAATCGTTCTATACGTGCACGTATAGTAATTAAACGATGATGGCGGCAGGCGACAATGAACACCTTTTGTTATTTTGAATACAACATTGAAAATAAAAGTGAAAAGCCAAGCAAAAATAAAACAACCGCGAATTTTTTTGTCATTTCTAAATTCCTTGTCGGTATATGAGTTAAGGTTTTGTTTTATACGATATGAAAATTATCTGTAATATACATTTTCATGCATGTAGTGCTAATATTCTGCAAATTACAGGGATTGTAGTCATTTGCCCATATTCTTTTCGCACGAGTGTATGTTTATGACGATAAACTTTCTCTGCCAATTTTGGCATATAGGACATGATGTACACTGTCTAGACGGATGTACACTTTTCTTGATACTAAATCCATTAGTATCAGATCCGGTATTTGAACCCAGGTCCTCTCTCGATCGGCAATCGCGCTTGCAACCTACACGATCAACGAAGCAGTCAATGCATGCGGACTTCTATAAACGTAGAAAATAGGGAAATATTTGGTCCAGGTATTTATTGAAACAACGGTTTTATTTGTACAAAATCTTTATTACTAGTTCATTATTCGGATCTTAGCGTGTTATTTCCTTGTGTTTGAATATTCGTTGCGTCCAAAAATCGTATATTATGTTACACGTTTATCACAGTAAGTTTATTTGCTTTAATAAGTATTTTGTTCTTTATTACATAATATAAATAAATGAAGTAAATAGATACGTACGTACGTAACTTCACGTCTGTAATCCCCGAAGAGGTAGGCAGAGGAATGCAGAACACTTCCACGTTAATAGATATTTCTACAAAAAGTTAACACACGAATACGATGCTAGGATACCATTAACTAAACATCACATCTGTATCTCCTTGAATCGTTAGACAGAAGTGTTCCATGGTGATACGTAAGTATAATATAAATGAATCGTAAGAGTGTTCAACACGCCTCTGCTCACCGCTTCAGGGAATATATGCGTGATATTATTGCAACGTCACTGCGGGTTACAAAACAGCTGTCGCTCGGTCGCGGGCGGCAGTGCTAACCTAACTCGCAAGACGAAGCACATTCAAATCTCTCTGTCATTCTTTCGTTAAATCCAGTTCCTTAAAGCTCCATTGCATTTTAATAAGTAGCCATTCCCGAGCTAAAAATTGGTGACCCTGACTTTGGATACGACGAAATATGGAACGAAAAGCCCATAAAAAATCCAAACCAATTATTGGAGTAGATTTCTTATCTTTTAATGATCTGCTTATAGATTGTCGGAACCAGCAACTGATTTATGGAAGGACTTCGCTATCAATTACAGTACCTCGACAGAGCATTCCAGAAGACATAGTATCTATAGAGGCAGTCAACGGTGAGTCAGAATACCATGATATTCTACGGGAGTATCTGGGAGTATGGTATGTTATGTACATAATACTGATCATCATATCAACACCACGTCATTCCCACCAGTCGCGTTCAAACTGCGTCGCTTAGATCCTGTGCGCATGAAAGCTGCTAAGAAGGAGTTTAATGAGATGCTGGCTAGTGGTATTGCTAGGCGAACAGAAAGCCCTTGGGTCTTCACCACTGTACCTAGTGAAGAAGAAGGATGACGGATGGATACCATGCGGTGATTATAGAGCACTTAATACACGAACTATTCCAGACAGATACCCAGTACGACATATACAGGATTTTTCACACCAATTGTCAGGCTGTACTATCTTCTCAACAATAGATCTAGTGAAGGCATTTAACCAGATACCAGTTAATCCTGATGACATACAAAAGACTGCCATCACTACACCTTTTGGTTTATATGAATTCAATATATGACCTTTGAACTACGAAATGCAGCCCAGACCTTTCAGCTGTGCACGGATTAGAGGATTTTGCTTATGGGTCCTGTGACGATATACTAATCTTTTCACCATCTGCAGCATCACACAAGGATCATCTGGATAAAGTACTCGTACGACTAAGTAAATATAGAGTACTCATCAACACTAACAAATGTGTTCTAGGGAAACTTGATCTAACTTTTCTTGGTTGTCACGTTTCAGCTGCTGGTACTAGACCACTAGAGTCCAAGGTGCAGGCCATCATGGAGTTTCCAGTGCCCAAGACAGTGAAAGGAAACCCAAGGTAGGCGATTTCTGGGTATCACGTCGAGTTCACCAATTTGTAGCTCGGGAATTTGTAATGGCCACTTATTAAAATGCCATGGAGCTTTAAAGAACTGGATTTAATGAAACAATGTTTTTTATTATTATTCATTGTTTTATAACCCGCGGTGACGTTTCGTTAGCGCGTTCTGGCCGTCGCGCGATCTGACGAGTCGATTAGTCTTGCCACATACTTATCCAGGTTCTATAGTGATTATCGTAACGTTTATCATTATTCTCTAATGTTATTCAGAATCCAACCGACGTATTTTCTGACATCTGTATAAATACCTGGCGTTTCCGAACCGCAATTTTCCCCACCAGTAGATACAATTCCGTACTGGACAAACTTGTAGACGCCTCTATATGAGTCTTTGATCATTAGGGGCCCACCGGAATCGCCACTGCAAGAGTCCTTTCCTTCAGCGCCAGCGCAAAATCTACCTGTCCCGTCTTCAATTATGTTACTATGGAAAGAAATGCTTACATAAATTAAATAATATAAGAATATCTCAAATTGTTATGTATATACTAATTCAAAAGCATAAATAATTAGTTTTATAATTTTTTTAACCCAATTAAAGGCGTTAACGTGTCAATGAATGTAGTGAATTTAATGCAGGGAGTGTTGAGTCGCTAACAGGATTGCGTCGATACCGCTGGATGGAATGGAATACAATGGAATGGAACGGGGCATCCTACGCTACGCCATTAATGATGCTTAAATTAGGGATTACGGGCCTCGAGGACTTCCTCTCTACCCGATCAGGTCTCATGGGGACACTGCTCCTTAGTGTTGAACACCGCGCCTACGGGCGGTGGTGGTAGGCCTGTATCGTGCTTCCGCCGGCTTAATGTCCTAGTCGTCTCCCTCCTCTTCGGAGGAAGACGCCAGTCGTTCGAGTTCATGTGAGAGCGGTCGGCCGTCAGGTTGTCGAGCGCCTGAGGTGCGTCCGGACTAACAGAGCGTACCACGCCGGCGCCGTATACGTTAATCTGGATCGGATGTAGGTGTGATACAACTTCAGTTCAGTTCGGATCAGAAGTCGTGACACCAACACCAGCCTGGCATATCAGGTGGTCCACCTGCGGCTTCAAGGTATTACATAGACTTATTTTAGCAAGTAGACTCGCAGGCCCGTATTGTAATAATTTGGCTAATTTAACGGAAATTATTTTATCTGATAGAAAACCAAAGTCACCGACATAGATAAAAGGCTAAGAAGCTATTTGACGTGACAGGGTCTTGGCATATCAGACAACCGATAAAGTACGAAAGTTCTGAAGTGTAGACCGTGGCTGGGCAAATGTAGTGTAGGTCGCTCTCCGGCCAGGAAGCAAGATTTTCTGCGCAAGGCTACAGAGCATAGAGAAGCTGAATGGATAATACAAGGACACGGCGCGATGGCTTTCTTCGGGAGGCCTATGTCCAGCATTGAATTGATATAAGCTAATTACGATGATAGCGATTTCGCTAGCTGGAAAGCATATATCCATGGAACTAATAATAAAGAAATTTAGCGGTATCATCCTGAACTTAGCGGTACTATTCCAACATAAGGAATCACCATCGGACAAAGCGCATCACGCGTACAGAGAATACCACGCTTCAATGCCGGGAACTAGGTGCAGGCAGAAACCGAACGTTGGACCGAACTGGACAAGGACCTTAATGGTATAGATTTGGTTAAAACTGCCAAAAGTTCCGCATGAAGTGTTAGGTGCAATAGTGAAATTGATAAAATGTATGTATTCAAGGATGAGACGTGGAGTTTTTAAGATAAAATAAGAATATTTCGGAGTGTTTCTCTATCGGGACAGTAGAAGTAAAACGCTCCGTTCGTTGTAAGATCCATGCGCCTAAAATGGAGTCATCGAAACGGGCTACGTCGTTAATAGCCGCTGAAGCTCCGATGGTGAAACCAATGTAGGTGGTTCATAACAAGCTCTAAGGATGGCGCACATACTGGCGACTGCATCCAAACTTCCTTCCTTAATCTCAGCATCCATTTGTATTGAATGATGATGAATGAAATGATGAATGGTAGCACATGTAAGATTGATTAAATGTAAGAAAACGGTATAGAAACAATTACATTACATTACATTCAAAAAATTCATATACGAAAATCTTACAAAACTCCATATAGTAGTTATCATTAAATTTATAAGCTATCAATGCATTTTAGCTAGAAAATTCTAAGTTACTTTACATGAAAAGCAATGATTACATCAATTATTTACTTCACCTGTAGAAGTCTTCACATTTGGCGTTTGTTTGTATAGGAATGATTACTTTGAGCAGCACATTTGATTTAGTGAGTAGTTCCGTTATTCCCCACCCAGTTACTGTAGCTTGTTTGTGTACAATAGATGCACTTCGAAGTGTGTTCGTTACAGGCAAGCAAACTGTATCAGCAGATCCTTAAAACAAAAGAAAAATTCCGCTGATGATTCATTCAGATTCAGTTCACTTAAATTTGTAGAGTAAGAAAGCTATTCGAATAAATCATTTCTAAAAATACCGTTAATAGATAAACTTGCTGACGTACAAATATCAGCAGAACTTATGAGTAGATATAATATTTTTTTAGAAGGGCTCAAGTGAGTACTAGATGTTTGGAACAAGGAGGACTTTTGCTTAGTCGATCAACAAATCATCTTCCATCCCCGCTTATAGCTTTCGGTTTCCAATCCCGTTTCCTAGTCAGTAACGCTGATTGACCACAGATTTGTAGGCTAGTTGACAGCACAACCTCCCTTGAGAGATATTAATGATGTTGCCAACAGGAAGCTTTTATCAGATTTGTTTGCCCTTTTGGAAATATGTTTACCTGCGCGAAATCTGGTTAATAAATAATATATTTACCGTATACGGCATAAATTGTTACAATTTCAGAAAATTTATATTAGCCGACTTTTAACGCCTAAATATGTGTATAAAACTCACGGGACGAGAAATCCACAGGTTTCGCAAGGCGTAATAAGGCAATGTCGTGACGGTAGTGGGGATCTCCATCATATTCTCCGTGAATGATCTTTTCTTGCACTTTTATGTCCTGCCAATAAAGCTTTTGTATTAGGTATCACATAAACAATTTCATATCATTACAATTTAAACATAACCTATCTACAAATGTACAAACCTATGTTCAAATAGTACATGTTGACTCAGTCTAAACTCACTGGGGTCGAAAAGCTTGATTACACAAATATAGACAGCCATAACATTAGAGCGTAGTTAATATTCAAGTTTTTCTACCTGAGGTTTGTCCGCACATACACCTTGTTCGCAGTCAAGTTCTTGTATTAAATTATATTCGCCAATACGTACACCAGCAATAGATTTATACTTCACGCAATGAGCAGCCGTAAGGATGTACCGCGAGTTGATCACTGTACCCGCACATTCGAATTTAGCAAAATCATCTGAAATGGAAAAGATGTTTATTCAGTACGTAGACAAAAGAAAATAAAGAAAAAAAAAACAGGACGATATAAAAATTAAGGTACCATTAGAGTATCCTATGAGGGCCATCCAAGGGAATTCGAACAGTGAGGCCTTACTACCGCCCGTGATCCGCGAATCGTAGATTCCGCCACAGGAATCGGATAGCAGTTTAAAATTGGGATGTTCTAATAAATCATCCTTTGGTGCATTTTTCGTTAACACTGAATTTATTGGCAGTCCTGGATTGTCGTCTGTGGCGGCCACACGTAACGGAACGCCCTCCACATCTGATCCGAAGTCCAAGCAACATACCTAAGTAAACGAAACCATGAGAAAGAGCATCATTAGAACGCATTCGAAATTTTAAACCTTCTTGCGGACCAACTGATTTTTTTCTGCTAATCGTAGGTATTTAAATGAAATGATAGAATTAAATGAGACAGTAATTTACATTATACTTTGTGGTCTGTGTAACCATTCTCTCGGTGCACGTTTATCAAGTTTTAGCTCATCGTCATTGACGCTAATGTTATCAAATAATGACCTGCAGTACTTTGAAGATCACTAAAAGGTTGCAAGCCAGGATAAGAAAAATAAAGAAAAAGAATACCTTAGGCACTTTTCCGTGTGATCCGCAAAGTGCATCATTTAACAATTTTATAGTTGCTACGCTCTTGTTTTTTCGAACCAACTCAGTAGCTTCCATACACTGGTCATAACGCATGCAGTCTTCGCAATTCCCTAATGAAAAGTATGAAAGTAAAAGTATGAAATAAATAATGTGATTTGCTGATTATTATTTAAGTTTCGGCTGTTATTAAATAAGCAGTGTATTGCTTTACTTTATAAAAAGCCACATACATACTCCTGTTTTGTCAAAATCACGTGTTTACAATTTAATTCATAACGTGATCGCATATATTAAGAATGTTATATCATAATATGTAACATCGTCATATTAAAATTAATATTTATCAAGAGCACGTCATATAAAAAATGTAATGCCAATGATATAAAAATAACAATTTTTGAATCTGTTGCATTTGATAGGAAAGTAGTCCAAAATATTTGTCGTTGTATGTTACTGGTTGTTAAAGAAGGGATGAGAGTTGTAAGAAATCTAATTAAATTCTTAAAGTTAGTAAAAGCCTGTATAGGTACTTACTTGTTGTAATTTGTTGTGAAGTATGTACGGGATAAATTAACAGAACACATAACAACAACTCCGAAGAGAACATGACTGATACGAAATATTTAATATTAAATACAAAATCGTAAGTCAAGAGAGGATCGTAAGACGCGTAGACGATCCATTAGCTACTGACCGCTGACTCTCATGTGAATATAATAAGAATGCCGATAAGACAGGTTCGATAAGGAAAAGTGAACTGTAATATATTCGTTCGCTTAGCCATTCGGAGCCATTTTAAACCCCTTATAGCAGAACAGGGGTATCACACTCGTGGCCCGTGGGCACTTTTACGGCCCAGTCAATATATCCGACGCAAAGTAAAAATAAAATAGATATGTGAATTAGAAATGAAACCAGCATATAATATTATAATATACTAGTAGCCGCAATAATATTTACTAATTGATTTGTTTGCTGTTGTAATGCGGATCCCTATAATTCCCCGTACAAAGGCAAAAGAAGCCGCAGGCGCGAAATTATTTCAATGTTTGGAAGTACTTATCCCAAGCGAACAATTATTTTCTGTTGTGAATGGAAATAATTGTCCTGTCCTAAACTGCATTAATAACGCCCATGTTCGGTCAATTTTGAAAGTAGTCTCGACCAATACAATTTCTCCCGAAACAGGAAAGATAGCATCAGAGAAGAGATCTTAAGTATCAGTACGTAAATAATAATTTAACTTTATACATACATACATACATATCCTCACGCCAGGTCCCTTGCGGGGTAGGCAGAGAGCACCGAGTGCCAAATAGCTCCTTACATACCTGCCGCGCCTTCTCCACATTTATCATTATCTTCATACATGCGCGCCAGTTTTGTAGGCTTTATATACTTTATAACTTTATATACTTGTCAAATATGTGCAAACTAGTCAAAATAAAAATATTCGTTTCTACGAACACAAATTTTTTTGCGGCCACCTAAAGTTAAGCATTGTTTTTTAGCCCAACTTAGCTTTTGAGTTCGACACCTTGACCTTGTACAAAAGGCTACATAAAATATTGGCTACATTATATACAATGTATAAAAGATAGCATAAGGAGACCATATATGAACGCCGCAGTTCATGATTTCTTATATAGGCTAATGATATCATACCTCATTTTAAAAAACTAACTTGTATCAGGACCAGAATTTTATAGTTAAACGGAACGTTAATAGTTTGTGTATTGAAAATGTCACCTGTTAAATATTTTGAATTTTTTGTTAACTGCGTGCGACGGCCCGAGTACAAGGAAATAGTGCTAAGTACTTTGTAATTTAGAAATAAATATCAAACAGGAGAGTAATGGAATTGAAAAATGTAACTACATTCCCTTGACTTTCTAAAATATGGGAAAAGTTTGAGTTTCTCTTATTCATGGGAGTGTTCTACACTCCTCTGCCTACCTCTTCGTGGATAACAGGCGTGATATTACGTTTTTTTTCGCATTGTTTTGCTTCCTTTATCTTTTTTTCTCTGTTTTTTAAATTTGCCATATTTGCTTCTTATACATTCTGGTCGTGTAATATTTCCTGTCATATGTGGCTTCCATGCATGTATGCATCCAAGGCTAATTTTTTGCTTATACCAGAAATGCAGCCAACACCCTTTTACCGCACTATTAAGCGTGTTAATATTATTCCTAGCGATGCTAACGTCCGTCAGTCCAATTGGTTACTGGGTTTGGATAGCCTTCGGGTGGGCCACTATTGGATTTTTCTAATTAAGATTTTCTGATAGTGGCTCGGAGTTTGGATTTGTGCCCGGAGCAAGGCAATAGGCCCACCAGCTATTCCATAGTGGCACGTAAACGTCACTGGTGAAACGTGGGAGTGTTCCACGTTTCTCTGCATACCTCTTCGGGGATTATAGGCGTGATGTCACGTTTGTAGAAATTGTCGAATTAGTTGAAATTATGAAACCGCCATCAATGTTAAGTGAAGAAAAACGGAAGTAGGTATAACTGCTCTCCTCTGTCTATCTCTTTGGACATTACAGACGTATGTTACGCTTGTCATGTCATGTCTTGAATGTTTTCGATAGACTATGACGATTGTTACCTAACGATAACTAATACGGCAATCTATCCACCGAATTCACGCTTTAATTAATGTTTAATTCTCTATTATCGATGCTCTCTGCCTACCTCGTAAAGGAACGTTACGTAACGTAACACCACACCTGTAGTCCCCGAAGAAAAGACAGAGGGGTAGTACACTCGCACGATTCACCGGTTACGTTTACGTTCCGCCATGCATACGGCATACGGCATACGATATGCATACGGGGTGAGTATGTTGGTTAAATTGATACAATGAATTAATAAAATAAAAACAAAATATTTCACATCACATTCCTTAACATTTTATTTTCAGAAATGGTAATCAATCAAAGCACTCATGTACAATAATACAGCGGTAAAATTTTGTATTTGTTGCCTGTTAAATATCACGTCACAACGACGTAATTAATATCCTCACTTTGAAATAACAATAACCCCGACGACAGAGTATTTCGTTTTCCAACTTTGAAATAAGTGTAGTCCTGACAACAACGTATTTCGCTTTCCCCACTTTGAAATAAAAATAAATCGCGAATATTATTGTTATTTTTATCATTAATAAAGTATTGGACACAATTCATTGGTTTCAAATAAAAAGATTAAATTGCGTATTTATTAAACGATTGCGTTGTTGACGTCGTGACCTTCAAGCTGAGAAACGAGTTTTAATAGTATTTATAATGCTATCTTCAGCGCATCTGTTATTTTGTCGAGACATCTACTCATATGTTCATTTCGAGACGCAGATGTATTGGATTGTTCGGAAGATAATTTCGTTTTTTGACGTGAAACGTCTTTAAAATCGGTGGTAGCATACAAATGATGTATGTACCTACTCGTACGATGTCAGACAACCGGATCGTAACGAATTGGTCAATATGGTCTGACATTATTAACAACAAAACTATTCATTGTAGAAACGTGAATTTATTGATATTATTTAGCAACCATAGTCAGCTTGATGTTGAGACCTTGAGTATGCATCAGGCTGGGCAGGGCGGCGGGGGAGGGGCGCTGCGTAGAATAACGGAAACTTCTTTTTGGTTTCTATTCAGGAGAACTTTTTTTTTTATATGCAGCCCGACAAGCAGGCAGACGGCTCAAACATGATAGCGTGGTGATTTTTTCATGTATTTGTAGAGTTCATTTAGTCCAATTGATTTAAATAATAATAAAAATGACTTGGATGATATTGGAAGTTAAAAAAAAAGAATAAGTTTACACTTTTTCATTAAATTTTTTGCAAAATTACATAATAATCAATAGGTATGTCGGCCTCAGCTCATGTAAGAGCTAGAATGAAATATGAAAACACGGCTATCGTCGGAAAGAGGGGATTATGGGCCACACACAGGTACTCTATAGCCTGCCGCCAGCCAGCGAGCCGGTCCCGGGCGCTTCTCAAAGCTGTGAAGGCGCGCTCAGTAAACGACGCCTATTCCGCGAACACTTTAACCTGTGGTTTTCTTTTAATCTTTAACACTAAAAGCGACTCGCTAATATAAAAGTTTCAAATTAAAACCAATGGCCGTGCCGCGTGCACCGACACAGCCCCACTCGTTTTTTTAATATGTGATAATGTAACAATTTTTATATAATTAATGAATGTTTTATTAAATTATACATTAGCCATTCTGGTCGAACACATTTTGCCATCTTTCTGGAAGTGACATGATTTCACGTGGCTATTTTTGGTCTTTGCTGCCAAAAAACTGACCTAGGTGATGTTTGACCTCTTCATTTGCAGTAAAGGTTTTACCGTCTAAATAATTTTGTAGTGACCGTAACAAACAATAACACGAAGGGCCGAGATATAGAGAATATTGTGGGTGTGGCAGTGTAGCCCATTCAAGCTGTAAAAGCTTTTCTTGAGTGACTAAATTTCTATGAGGTATCGCACTACCTTGGTGGAACACTATACCTTTTCCGCTGATTAATTCTGCCCTTTTCTCTCGAAGTACATCATTCAGTTTGTCCAGCTGATAACAGTAGACTTCCTTATGAATTATTGTGTTATCCGGTAAAAGCTCAAGAAAGATCGATTCCCTTAAAATCCCACCGAACAAACAGCATTACCTTTTTGATGGATATTGCCTTTCAAAATGCTTTGAGCCGATTCATGGTTTATACTCCATGGTCTTCTGAATTTGACATTGTTCTATGCAGCCCATTTTTCGTCCGCAGTATAGATTCGCTTCAAAAAATGGGTTCCGTGCGTTTGAGAAGCGAATCATAGACATCAACGCGACGACACTAATTTCTCTCCGCGAGAACATAGCGAACCCATATATCAAGCCTCGAGGTTAAACCCAGTGGTCATAAACAGTTGAATTCGATTTAACTTCTCACCAATCTCACGTCATGTTATTGGCCGGTTTGCATTAAATAATGCCATTATCGTCTCTTTATCAGCTTCAACCGACCTTACTGAACGTGGTGGATTTTCCACATGACAATTACCGGATTGAAATTTTGCATACCAGTTCTCACACTGGAGTACCGTCAACACATATTCTCCATGCACATCGGTTGATTTATTCCACCCCGTAACAGCATTTTCACCTTTTCTGTTCTAAAAAAAGTACAATATGACGAAAATACTGCTTATTGGTCATCATATTTAACAGGGCACCAACTAAAATCTACTGCGTAGATTCAATTGAATTTTTTCCCCCACACACGACCTTGTCATATTAGCACTCAAAATATATGTACAATGATTATATTGCTTAAGAGTGAAGTTGGGTTAAAAAAAAATACAATTAAATGTTCTGTCGGGAAAAAACGAAATTACTTTCCGAACAACCTATTAGTGTGTATATATATATTTTAAGAAATACTTAACATTTCAATAATTTTTGACTTAAATTAAATTAAAGTCTTAAAGTTAAATAATTTACAGAACAAATGCTAAACTTCGCTCTCCCTATGTAGCGTCAAGGTGACGTCTGGAGGTGGCGGGTCCCAGGAGTCCCAAGTTTGGCGCGGCTTGCGGCGCCGGTCCACGGCGGGCGCGGACTCCGCCGAGCCGTCCGAGTACCCGCTGCTGCAGGACCTGATGCTGCACGACGCGTGCACTTTGTGCTCTGGAAACAAACGAACCGAATTACGGATGATCAACCATACAGTCAATCTAAACTTTGAACCCAATGTTTTCGATGCCGCTTAAGAAAAAGATCCTTGCAACTTGAATCAAACTTGAAACTTGAAAAAACATGTATCAAGTGATTACACGCCCAAGGACAGTTCCTGAACTTGATGTACAATATTGTATGTAAGGCCACGAGCACTGACGTGATATTTACAAAAAGTATTGATCGTAACATACATACATACCATCACGCCAGGTCCCTTGCGGGGTAGGTAGAGAGCACGGAGTGCCAAATATCTCTATTCTTG
>DWTO01001182.1:0-17090 GCA_018244755.1 Jemadia pseudognetus
AAATAAGATTCATGTAACTCATTCTTATTTTTTATTTATTTAATTGTTATATCACAACTTATACGTGTAACTTATTTGTGTAAACGTTTAATTAATCTTGTAGTCTGAAATCATCTGCACTAAAACATAGTTGTTGTCTATAAACTAGTACTATGATTACAAATTAAAAAACAAAAAGAAAATTAATTCAATTGAGATTTTTTTACAATATTTAAATAATTTCATTTCAATATGAAAATTATTGAAAGAACATTTTCGCTTTTTTCTCTTCATTACTTCTAGCTCTCTATACATAATATTATATATTACTTTGCATATTAAAATGTATGGACTAATTGTCCTGTATAAACTTACATTTTCTATGATCTGTTTTCACACTCTCTTTTTCCGATTCGCTATTCTCAGGATGCTCGGAAAAAAATCGCTATTGAAAGATAAGGTTGCTCATTGTTTGTATTCGTTCGTTTAGCTATGTGTTTTTTGTGCACAATTCCTTGCGAGTTAAACAATACTTTTCTATCTGTATAGAAACGCTTCAATTTGTCTATGTGATGTAATATGTTACGTGGTATATTTGATCTAACGTCTTATTAAAAACATCTTACTCATTTAGATACTTTCCACTGCCCCACAAAATGCATGTGTCATGTAGGCCTTGAAACAACCGCAAGTAATCCCCTAGGCACACATTATGAAGAATTTAATATAGGTACCTACTTGATTCAACAGAGCATTTTCTTTCCTTAGATTTTCCCGAATATCATGAATTAAAATGCATCTTACAAATTGTGTAAGGTTATGCGTTGCAAAAGATATCTTACAGATTCGTAAAAGATATATTGCAGATGCGGAAAATATATTTTACAGATCGGTTAACGAATGTTACAGTTACACAATTGAAAGACTGCGTTTCACGCTTCCCACTGTTTCCCACTTCGGGGTACGGCACGACCGGGTTGACAAGGGTAAGCATCGCGGGTTTGCACCGAATTTGGGATATCGCCGCTTCCAGTACACAAAGTATGTTGATTCGTGTAATGAAATTTCGTATATTACCAAAACAGTAAATTAAAAACCACAGAAATCCAACACTGTGAGAGCTTTTGTCATGTTTATCCCAAATAAACTTTGTTGCATATTAAATTATGAATGACGATATAACGTCACTCGCTGGAATTAGTTAAAAACGAAGAGCTGTCGATGGAGCCCAGAGGCGTGCCGACGGAGAGGCCATGTCCCACGGCAGATGGAAACAGGATGATAATAATGATTATGATACTTTCTATAAACATAAGTTTTAAATAAACATACGAAAGCAATCACATATAATATGGTAAATAAGAATATAGCATGAATTATTTAAATTAAGATTATGTAGTAAACATAACAGTTAAAGGAAATTTATATTTTACATAATGTAAATTTCCTTTGATGTAATGTGAAATATGGTCAATGTAAAAACGTTCATGAATGTATGTAATGAATGCAAAATATGTTCAAAATCTTTATTTTCATTGAAATTAATGTACATACATATGTTCATGCCAGGTCCCTGCCTGGGTAGTCAGCTCCGAATGTCAAGTAGCTCTATATAATTAATGTATTCATTATTTACATACCTGAATAAGCGGGTATATTACGTTATCTGATTCAGACCTATAGAGGACTGAAATGTATAGGAACCTAGCAGTATTTTATGGGTCCACAAGCACTTTGCTTCTTGACCTTTTGTTTAGAGAGCAAATGTGTTTAAATTCAGCGGAGCGAGGTTTGTAATTTATGCTGTATATTTTTGTAATAGGTATATTTTCTCAACTACTAATACACAATGAATAAAATCGTAAATGTTGTAAGATATCAAAGTATTGTCTGGCCCTTAGTGTAAAGATTAGCGACGCTAGGCTGTTGAGCTGGAGGTTGTGGGTTCGATTCCCACACAAGGCAAATGTTTATATGATTGTTATCTAGAAAAGTATATCATTAGAAGTCTACAATATAATGTATGTTAAAAATATTGTAACTTTAATCGGAAGACATGAGTAATTTGAATATGTAAGGAGCAATCGCTTTTAATAATACTATCACAGGATCAATTTATAGTGATGTGGATCCGTTACACTAATATTTGCATTTCGCGAAAATATTTCCCCAGTATTTCACATTAAAGGCTACCTTTAGAGAGCTTACACGAACACCAAAACGTTGGAATGTTAGGAAACACTTAAGCGGATACACACACGGTGCAATTTTAAAACTAACGTGTGTGAAGTTCCTTTGAAGTCAGATTGAAAGTGTTGAAGTGCGGAAGTAAAGAGGAAGTGAAGATATTAAGACCATCGAGTAATAATACTACCTAATAATTTTATTTTTTAACAAGTAAAGTGACATCGTTATTATAATAATCCTCTTTTGTTTTTCCTTTATTGAATCCAGGTCTTCTTGAGCAGGGTTCCAGCCTTAGTCAATCGCACTGGCTTCACACGTATCAGAGAAGTCACAGAACATATAGATAACTTTAGTGCGCTAAATTATTCGCAGTGTTTTACATTACCGTAACTACAAGTGATATGTTTTCCGAAAGGAAGAACTCTCAGAGCGAGCGCCTGAATTCTGAATTACTAAGCTATATAGTGATCATTATACATTTTTATGATAAAATGAATAGCTTAAAACCTTAAAGAAATAGCTATATTGTAATAAGTTAACTCTCGATAAGGTCAACCCACTCGACGCCGAGTAGCGCCGAGTGTCTCTGAGAGAGTGGAGTGGAGAAGTGAAACTCAATAGAGGACAAAATATTTACGTTCAATTTTCTCTCTGAATACATTTACCGCTGCATTTTTGAAAGGATCCGTTTAACACGACGGTCATTGCATGCAATAACGAGCCTGCTCAGGTTGTCAGTTGGTTTTTACATAATATACTTACGGACTTAATATATAATACTACGGATATATAATACTACGGACTTAAAGAAGAGTATGGAGTAATTTTTAATGTTCAATTTTTTTCTATTTTAAATTAGTTCGATAACAGATTAATTTATTCGACAATAGGTAGTTTATGAAAATTTCTCAAAATATTGATTGTTAATTCTTTAAAATTTTTAGCAAGGTTTTTTATAACCCGTCTTTCTCTAAGAAATTTTCTTTAAACCAAAAGTTGCTACTTTTATTTAAAGACTATTACATTTTTCGAACCTTCATACCTAATCATATTTATCTTCACATTTAAAATTACTTACATTCAAAGTATCATTAAAATCGATCCAGCAGATTGATAAAGACCGCAGTTAAACAGACACACACAGAGTAACTTTCTCGTTTGAACTATTAGTATACGAGTACGTTTCATTGATCTATTCTCATACTTTTAATCTACCTTTGCATGTTATTTTTAAGATTCACATAATAATACACCATTTTTATATGCTAATATGTTCAGGAAACACTAATAAGCAAAAGGCCATAAACCTAATCAGCTTTCTACTCCTATTCTACTGGGCTTTCCACTTTTTCCAACATATATATACAGTACAGCGTAGATTTTTATCGTCATCAGCGACATCTGTTATCGTAGAGTTGAACTCGAGACCGCTCTTTAAAATAGAAGGATTATAGCCATAGTTTGCTGGCCTGCCCTCTAGAACCACCTCGTTCGTGCAGGAGATCCATATCCAACCGCGGAACGTTATACGAGCGATGAGAATACGAACAAACATAAAATGTTATTTTAACGTCAATATTTACACAAGTTTGTCTCAATGTGCGTTACACTTGACGTTAAGTGGTACGGAGGACCCTTGCGAGAGGGTGGAGAGGCCGAAACCAATAAACGGCACGAACTATCAGGGGTTCCTGCCATCAATGTGTAACACACACTATGTAAATATACTCGGCTACCAGTTTGTATGAACGTGCTTTCCTTTAACTCTTGTTCCTTCGCTGCGGGGTGTTCCCGGAGTGACATGTCATTTAGCAGTTGTGTCACGTCTATAAATCTTCTTTTGATTCAATACAATCATCTTTAAAATCGTAACGTCACGTTACACCAGCTATAGGTAGTGAGTTTATTGCCATACACCGGGCACATAACCAGTTTCCGAGCCACTACTAGAATCTAAGTAAGAAAAATCAAATAGGTAGTGCCCCATCCGGGATTTGAAGGTATGATCTTTCGAACGGTATTCGCGCTTGCAACCAACGCGACCAATGCAGCAGTCAATTATTTTTTATTATATACCAAAGACGGTATAACTAAGCGAATACCAATTTACAGTCGCAAAGGTTTCCGATTCGATTCTCGATATGTGTAAATCGAATTCAGTAGTAAATACTGTGTTCGTGGACTCATTTTGTCTATAAGTAGGTACCTTCGGCACTTATATAAATATATTTTAACATAATCATAAATACGCTTTTATTATTATTTTTATTAATATTACTATTGCTTTCAATATTGAAATTGGAAGTTCCGTTAGCAGTATTGGAATATTGATAACGGAATTTATCGCAAAGTCCGACTTGAACACGGAAACTTGCGGGCGAAGACGCAAACACGGAGAAATGTAGTTTTCAGTTTGCGTTATTCTGATTCCGTCTCTGAGTTTATTTCCGCCCGCGTTGTTGTAAATGAATAAACGAGCTCTGTTTCCAATGGATTTCAATTCCATCAAACTTGTTCATTCAGGTCATCATTTTATTTCACAATACTGAGCCATTATAACCGTGTACGAACAATGTTTCGTGTGTAACACATGGGGTGAATGGGGTTAAACTGTATGTTTTTTTAGTGTTAAGCAATATTAACAATAATCATGTCACGAAACACACATCATTTGATCTCAAATTAATCAGAAACTGTGGTAGGGTGTCCAGACAACTCACAAACTATATGAAGTTCTCTATAAATACTTATGGCTATAAATATTCAAGGCCAAATCGAGTATTTATATTGCACGCAAAAATGTTTTCCTTGCGTGGCGATTGACGTTCTTTGAAAAATGTAAGACGAACATTTATGTTCATCTTTTTATATACATTTACTAGGTCGTTAGCATAGTGGTTAGTGAACCTGGCTGTTGCGCAGAGCGGTCTCGGATTCTATTATCTATAAAAAAAAATATATGGACATATTTATAATTATTACAGCCAACATAGGATACTCGCGTCAACTAAACGACGAAATAAACGACATTTCACGAGTTATGGTTTTTCAATTGTTTTCATACTCAAGCCTAATTCATCAAATCATTGTGTATCTTCTCAACACAATGGAGTATTACTTGTAAAAAGCTCGGTAATTCATTTCCGAATGTCCGCTACTGAAACAAACTTTTATCAGACGGAACAAGTTTAACATGCAACTAGACGACTTAACTACTTGTGCCACTCAGCTGCTTTGTTACAAACTTTGTGGTGAACCTCTCATGCAATTTACTTATAAAATAAAGTGTACAAAAGTTTTTGCATTCCTTATATCCATTTACAATTACCATCTCCGGAGGTGGAGCGGCGGCAAACCTAGCTCAATTCCAAAGCATAATTTATACTCGTAACAATAATAAAATCATAGAATTAACCACAGTATTTTCTGATATAATTGTCCATAAGCCTATTAAGCTTAATAATATTCCCATAGATGTATCTTTATATTGATAAATGCTAAGTATAGGTATTTATTTATCATCATCAGCCTATTGCAGTCCACGGTTAGACATAGGCCTCCCATGAAGGGTTATGCCCATAATCCCCACGCTGGGCATGCGGGTTGTGGATCCCAGAGCACAGCTTCTGGCACCGCCTACGCTGCTGCCTATAGGCAGCCAGGGCATTTAACCGTGCCTAGGCAAGCCGCGCCATACCGCGATCTGTCAGCGCCGGGTTTTTTCGCCTCTTACGACACTCCGTCTCAGCAGGGGTCGGGAAATGTATTCTTACTCCGCTTTGCCACTGATTACCTATATTTATTTATACAAAAGCACAGTTACAATGCCTTGTTGATCGAGTGCCTTGTTGTTCGATCCTCGAATGGGGCACTGTTGAGTTTTCCAATTCGAAATTCCTAGTACTAGCTAGTCTACATTTCTATAGGATATGGCAAAAGGCTTATCATCTAGAAGACGTAGATAACCTGTACCATACTCCTCTTCGGGGATTATAGGAGTTATGTTAGTTGTTAAAACTATTACGTAATCCCCATTAGATTACGTCGATTAAAACGCCGTGAATGCCCATCTCATGTACTAATTATCGCTATCAGTAAATTTCACCAAATATACCGAAGTACTTTCTTGGAGTATCATCTTAGACCATGCTACAGACAACCAAAATAATATACTCGTGTCATCACTTAACTTATGTGCAACACTCTGATTATACAACACTTCTACCAAATTTCCAACCCGAGTAACAATTTTAACTTCATCGTTTACAACGTTCATCGTTCAGCAACGCTGGGAGCGATTCCACGTATAACGGCAGTAAGCAAGCTTAGAACGCAGTGTCACAGTGACAAAGCTAATAATTTCCGTCGACACCTGACATCAGCACCAAGCGAACGAGATAATAAGATATCGAGGGATACCCTCAACGTGACTTTGAAGACTTTCTCGATGCGGATTGAGTTGTATTCACAATATTTATGATTCAATCAGTTGCTTGTGATTGTCGCTATTAACTACAATCTGTATAATCAACTGTGATGTATGAATTATTATAAATATGGTTTGTTAAAACACAACAGGCCCAAAGGACTTACTTATTATGACATTACTAAATGAGTATGTATTTTGACAACTTTGACTAAAGTAGAAGAGACGAAGGGAATCTGTCGGAACAACAACCTCCAGTTGACTTTAGTGTCTGCTCACATCTACAGAAAATAATTATATATGACAATTTTATATAAGTATTATTGTATTCAGGATATTTGTATTCCAATTATATTCATTTACATTTGGTTGGAATTCCTGCAACAGTAGAAACTTTCAATTTACTACACTGATGCCTTAAATACGAGTAAGTATTTCAGTCCCAAATTTACTTCCATAAATTATAGTTACACAATTCCTTGCAGAATATGCTTACTTATATTGCACCGGCACGAAGATTTGCAAACACGTACGAACTGTGAATAAATGTGATACTCGTAATATCTTATAACGACAGATTTTGATATCAAATACACATTTTTTCACTTATGTTATTTAAAAAAAGGATATTGATATAAAAATATAAACTATTAGGTGTAAATTGTGAAATGTAAGTTATAAAAACAAATCGAAAATTGCAAATTATAAAGTAGAAACAGCAAACTAAGAATTACTGCGTGATTATTCGAGTTAATAGTGTGTCAATTTATTTCACATGATGATAAGATATTGTAACTGAAATATTCTAATAATCACTTAATTTTGTTTCAGGTACGGAATTTTTTGGTGAATAGGTAACACACATCTTAACCTCCACTCCAAAAGGTACCCGTTAAACTTGAATCTTGACATCACATCATTTTTATATGAATCCAGATTTTACCATTTTATATCTGTCAAAATTGATTTTTATTTTAAATTGACATTATTAGCCTTATCGTACATCGCCTGTTATAAGACAGTAGACTTATTTTAATAATCGTATCAATGTAAATGCTCGCCCAGAAGCATCGAAGGCGCTCGCCTGCGCTATATTATATGCCGGCACTTTCACATTGCAGAAAGCTTTAAGCTTTGAAATGATACAAACATAAAATTATAATTCACCTCTGAAGAATATCTATACCTCGTGTCAATACAAAATCGCTTTGTAAGTAAAGATATTGTGCATATGTTTCGTTTTAGCACTTAACCTTTTTAATTAGTCTCTAACGATAAGTAACCGAAGCAGCTCAGGGCCTATGACAACGACACAACTGTTATATATTTTAAGAGCTTTTATTCTATCAGATTTCGGAACAAATGTCTGAATACCACCGTGACCATTTAACTGAAATGGCCCGACTAAACATTTTTTACCAGTGGTGAGGTCACTCATAAGGACTACCTCAAGGTGCCGTTCTCAGACCTATACATATAAAACTTGACATACATAAAAATACCTTTGCTGCACATAGATTAGCCTTGCATTTCTCGAATGACTATAGTCACGCTTGTTCATATCCCATATTGCACTCATGTCGAACATATGAAGAACTGTAGCCACTGGCAAAGAGTCAAAGTCTCACGCGTTGCTTAACATTCCGTTTCAAATTATCGAAATGTTATTTTTTATTATTAACAGCGATTAATTTTTATTTTAAGTTTGATAACGCTACTGATTTTCCCATTAACGTTTCAAATAATGACCTCTTCATTCTAAGCAGTGGAGCAAATTTGGTAGTTGTTGGCACACCGCCAATACACGAATGCACGTGTTGCTTAAGAGTCCATTTCAAATTAATACACCTCTCGTTCCGAGTTTCTAATTATCACTCAAAAATCTCATAACGGTGTTCTTTTTTATTGTCCTGAGTCCGATTCATTTCGCGGCATTATGATTTCTTAATATTCAATTTAACAACGACGCACTCCTTTTTGTAATTTCGTAATTTGTTTGGTTGGTTAATTATTATATTGTTTTTACATTTAGTTCTCTTTTCAGCACGAGTGTATTTTAATATTAAACCCCGGTAATTAAAGTTATTTTCTTTCACCTTTACTCTTCTATTCACCTATCTCACTGACTCTTGTACATATTTGTTTTCAATAACTAGTCTGTGTTGTATGCAATTGCTATATCTATGAAATCCGTTTTTACGGATTTACTGTTGATTTTATATTTCCTCTAATATTATTTAATAATTCTTTATATCAAGTACCTACTCGTATTTTTCAACGTGCTAAGCTGAATCTCAGCAGTTGCTGGCACATCGCCAAATTATAGGAGTTACACAAATGACCGTTTCAAATTAATGAGTTACCAGTTTTAGTGTTTTTCATTATCGAATCTTTTATCTTGTCTTATCTTATCGTATTGGCATCCTCTATATCTCTGGACGGCTACTCATCTGAGTCGTTTGAACTGAAGGTTTATTTTGATACTGTAAGCAGACTCGAAATTTCAGTAGTCATTGGGATAGTGCCAAATTTACACTTGTTGCTGAAACGGTGCGAAATTAAAGCTACCTTTTTGTTCAATTATGTAAAGGTAATTGGAACATGGTAATGAAAATGAAATGATTGATAATTGTATGAAATTAGGGAAAACTTAAGCTGATTACTGAAACAAGAAACTTTTTTATGCCAAGTTCTCACAGAGGTAGTGACGAATATTTTGTAAACTAACAAGATAACTTAAGACAAGCCGAAATTTAGTAAACCTTATAATCTACAGACATCAGCTTAAAGCTTAATATGAAACAGTTATGTAATTTGGTATTACCTGTAAGGTCTTTACACTGTGAACAATGAAAATGTTGTTTCTTGTGGAACAAAATAAATTCATATCTTCACGCCAAGTTTACAGTTTAGAGGGTAAGCAAAGATTGCCAAATATCTCAAATTTAACAACCAGAAATGTTTCATACAGTAATATATTTCCTATTTAAATTAAACTGGAACGTTGGCCCTAAGGCCAAGTACATAATACCCAATAAAATTATGAACACTATTTATTTATAACAGATATTGTTCGTATCTTGCCATTAAATTTAAACTTGTAATCAGTTCGACCATATCAGGCTTATCTCAGAGGTAATTTCCTTTTGAGCGTTATAATGGTTATGACTTAACTTCGCTCGCCTTTAGTTTGACTCGATTTCAAATCGCACACATTACGCAATTGGGAACTTGCGATATGGTTTTTCAAAGATCCGTTAAATGGGTCTTGATATTTTCAATGTGATTCTTACTGATGTTATCAGAGGAAATAATGAGAAAATATGATTATATATTCATCAGTCTACTCAGCATCATCAACCTCACTGCAATCGGCGGAAGCTCATGAAGAGGAACCTCGTATAGATCGGAAACTATTAGGGACGTTCCGATACATTCATACGTAAGTAAAGGTGATACATATATAATTGTTTGTATAAATACTCATGAAACATTAAACGATAAAAAAACAGATAGACAATACGAAAATAGATCGATGCAGGGAGATGCGAAGGTTAGGTACCTACAGGTTGACAAGATAATCAAAAGTCTCTGAAACCGGCGTGCGTGTATGTAGTATGATGACCTTCTCTGTCTAGTCAGTGTGAAACCTGTCGTTATGATATGATAATCCTCATCATTATTACGTAACGGCCAAATACACTCGTATTTCCTTAGTACATTGTGAGTAAGAACAAGTCTAGAAATATATTTTTTCAAACAAAGAACATGGATTCTCTTATAATCCCACAGGACACGTTGTGGCTCGCACACGTGACGAACGCCTATTTACTGAACGTAATATAATATTAGGAACACTAACGAATGGACCGGCCAATAACGTACCAAGTGTTGCCAATACTAGCCTCTATTTCTCCCTGTTATAAGGTTACGGAATTAATTTTGTTTTGTACTAACCATACGAAAAAAGAACAAAGAAATGAGTTTTCTTATTTTAATACTTAATATTTTATTGCTACTTACGACTTACTTACTATATTTTGCTGCTTATTTTAATACTATTTTAGTTATAAGCAATCCATATGCCATCGTAATACATTTTCACTAAACTCTAAACATCAAAACGATCTTATTTACTGTCGCATTTATACTTTAGTATTATAACGCGAGTTTAACCCGCAAGTTTATGTTTCCGAATGGAACGTCGAACCCCCCCTGCACTCTACCGCCGAAGTTTGACAACAACAAAAAAAATTAGAGTCCAGTCTGTCCACCGCCCGCTAAGCGAAGGGCTATCCTAAGAAATGTTACAGTATTCTTTAATATTTACTAATTGTAAGAACAAAACGTAATATCACGCCTATATTCTTGAAGACGTAGGCAGAAGAGTGTACTACACATGTACGTTTCACCAGGACCATTTACGTCTTATCATGAAATTGGTGGTGAACCTATTGCCATATACCGGACACAAATTCAGATTCCGAGCCACTACTAGAAATTTTAACTAGAAATTCTAGTTAGAACAAACCAATAGCAGCGATCTCAGCAATCACCTCGGTAGCCACCGAGACAGTCACAGCAATAATTACGTCCTAATTAAAGAGATGTATGTATTATTGCCCTTATAGTATTCTATAATTATGTAACGACAAGTTCGTCAAAAGATATAAAGAAGGGATAAAAACAAAAACTTGTGGATCGTGAATATAATATAATTTTATTTCATATCAAAAATTTACCTAAATTCAGAAATTCACATAACAAACATGTAAGTACATTTTGACAAGTATAATAAAAATGCTCACTGCTTTTCACAATCGTCAAATTCCTTTTTCGAATATAACAGATCTCAACAATTTTGTAGCATGCCAGTACGTTGGGCTCACAAAATTTAATATTACTTGTGAAGTTGGCAACACAGGAATGTGTTCGCTTGTAATGTTGGCAAAATATTGTTTCTGTCGCCGTAAACTTTTCTTTTTATATTTGGAACACGTTGCGTTTTTAAGTCAAGTTATTAAAACGTACAAAAAGGCGGATATAATAAAGATGTCACTTTCTTCAACAATTACGCCGGTTTCAGATGCCTTCACGGTCCAATTTGCACGTATCACACCTATTTAGTTGAGATGAATGACTCTTGGTGTACCTCCGCACCTGCATCCATGAAGATCATGATCAGAGGAGATGAAGCACGTGAGGTCTACAGGAATGGAGATATTTAGCGCTCAGTGCTCTCTGCTATTACCTTAAGAGACTTGGACTGACGATATTCTAATAATATCAATAATCTTGTTATAATTTAATAACTTTCGACCCCAACTTACGTTAGGACGTCTTTAGGCGGCAGAAGACTAGAGAGAATGTGAATGATATAGTTAAAATGCAAAAAAAATCCTGATGTATAAAATTTAACACATCTCACATTTAGCACATCTTAAATTTAATAGAGAGGCTGATTATGAATCATTTTATTTGTAATGCAAAATGCTTATTTTTGTATTATACCTATTATTAAAATATTATTTTACATGTTGCAGAAGTTGAAAAATATTATAAAAAAAAAGAGCAATAATAATATTTTACTGTACTGAAAGTATTTTGCGGCTATACTAAAAGCATCCAAGCAACATTATTTTCATGTTTACCGAAGCCTTATTACCACAGAAAGAAAAGTGAATCCAAACAGAAGTATAACAATGGCGCGGAACTAAATCGCACATGCCATTTTCACGAAACACAAAACAGCCTGTCCCGTGTAAGTTGCGCTTACAAAATTTAATATCGCAATGTTGGCAACACTACAAAGCTTACATATGAATGCGGCGTGCTAATGTTGCCATCTTTATATTCATTTTTCCATTTTTTTTATTCTACGTTCCTTTCGGTCTATGTGTTTCATTGAAAATATTAAATATCTAAAACTAAAATCACGTTTAGATTTTCCTGGTAGAAAATCATATATTTTAACCTATGACCGCCGTAACCTAATATACTAATAACTGCTTACACCAAAGGCAATACAGATAATTTAAAGCAAAACCTAGACATTTGTGAGTCTCGTGTAATAAAATATTTTCCTGCAAAAATAAACATAATATATTAAGGAAAGTTTTCACCCTCGTATCGCTGAAAGCATTCCACACACACATATACATATAGTAGGTACATATACTATGTGTATATGTATGAATGTCACTCCCGCAGCGATTACCGCTCCGTTTGTTGTTCACAATGCAATCGTTGTATAAATAAAAATGAATCATTTTAAAATAATTGCTTTTGATGTAGCATACTCCGCGATATTACGCGATATGTGTGTTTGCACGTTTCATTATTATATAGAATAGGGTAATTAGGGTACTACACACCTATGTATATTGTATATGTCGAGGTCGATTTTTTGAATAAAGAATTATTTGACGGTTCGACGGTTATTTGAATAAAGAATGATTCAATGAATCGTTTACACATCTGATCATTCTATGCACCAGTGGAGTACGTAACAAACGTAACATCACACATGTAATCCCCAAAGAGGTAGGCAGAGGAATGTGATACCTACATTCCCACGTTTTACCAATTACGTTTAGGTCACAATATGGAATACCTATTTCATATTGTGACCAGGCTCAGCACCTGGTGAGCCTATTGGCATACACCGAACACATTTTCAGACTCCGAGCCACTACTAGGAAATCTAAATAAGAAAAATCTGAGTGCCCGTCCCGGGTATTGAACCCAGGACCTCCCGTTCGGCAGTCACCCTTGCAACCAACACGACCCACGAGGCACTCACCAGCGGAGTACGTCGTTATAAATAAGTTATTGAAAAGGTGGAAAAAATTGTTCATAAGGAAGATTCCGGATTTTACTTCCGTTCAACTAAGTGTCAAAGTTACGACTGGTACGTAAATATAAACCTACACACACACACACACACACGATTAGTCCCATGTCACAAAATATTACATTGTAATAAAGAAGTGTTATTTACAGACATGCGTCTTCTACCTTAGGATGCATCTGCGCTTTCTATCAGGCGGAATTGCGGCCGGACGCTGGCCTATTACATAATAAAAAAATGAATAACAGAGAAAACGAATTTCTGCGAAAATTTGTTTTCACGAATACAATATGAAAGAATGTGTTGAAAAGTAAAACAATAAAATTGCCAAAATCCACAAAGCTCCAAATGGGAAAGACTCCGAAAACATGTTACTTTGTAATAAAAAAATAATGGTTTGCAAAGTTGGCAATACTTCCTTTGTTAAACATGAGCCAGCAATGTTGCCAACGTAACAATATTAAAGTTTGAAGTCTCGGGTTAATACAACTCACATATAAATTATAACTTTCATTTACAATAGTTTATATGTTTTTAAAAACAGATCTACGGCCAAAACTAATCAATGATTCAATATCTGTAGGCTTCACCGTTTGTACATATACATATATATATGTAGATGGAAATATGGGTAAGTGGTCAAACAAGTTATCGGAAAGTTGTAAGCCACCATGGACCTCTAAAAGGGTTTAACGGGTTCCCTTAATATCCCAGCGCAAACACAGAAACACCCCGAGGAATATTCTACTAGCAGCTACATATTCGTGTACCGAACAAGCTTAACATTGCTTAACTTCATACATATATGTACCTACGATAGCCCAGAAGCGTTCCGAAGCTCATTAATGAAAAATCTAACCCAGTATTTCATAATATACACTTTCAAGGTCAGTTATGAGTGAACGAAAACCTCATTTGCTTCTCTCCGAGCATAAAACACAGAATTCAATGTACAGAGTGATGCAAACGCTTTAATCGCTATAAAATTTAATCAATTCAGATTCCAATCACACATAAGCTCCGTCCATCGCATACATATTCAAAGGGCTTTATGTTTATTCAATCACAACCTTGGCACAATTTCATATCGATTGTAAAGATTAATATGCACCGTCTGATACGATTTCATCCGGTGTCACGACCATAGAGTTGATGTGAAAAAGAAAAGACATGTTATTCATTCAGGTATGTTATGTAGTCAATTCAAAAAATTGTTTCTAGTTACTTCATTGCAATGGCAAAAGAAATTGATTAAATTACGTTCATTTATATCGAATAATTGAATAGTTAATTGATTGGCTAAGGAAAGAACAAGTCTACAACGTTTTACGTGGTTCTTTTAAAAGTATTCAATAATGTAAAGCAATTTTATCTATTTCATCCAACTACTAGACATGAGCTCTAAAATACAGACTAGTAAATAGATTTTTGCTTTGTCCTAATGGGCATCTGATCGTATTATGTCGATCGACCTAGGAATACATAACGTTGAAAATATTTATTTATTTCAGGACGTTTATTAACTAATTAATCGTTTATATCTAAGCTTTTCATACATTAATTCTTATTTTCCACCATGCCCGAGCCACAACGATAAAATAAAATACAAAATAAAAAAAGATAGAAGATAAAATCGACAGCTGATATGAATTTTCAAAATCTTTACCTCCTGTTCCGATTTTTACAAAATTACAATTCTCTCCACCGAAAATTTCCTTTGTGCATCCCAAGGCTTAGCCTACAATTCGGATTTTTAGCTTTTTCCGCTAGCCTAGTATGCTAATGCTCGCCACTGGGAGAACCGCCTCTTAGAGGACTACCTTTTGCCACTTCTGTCATACTAAAATGCCGAATCTTTATGCAAAAACCGATTTAATAGTGGCAACCACGTTCGTATGAAACTGTCACTTTTGAATCATAGTAAATCCGGGATAAATGTATTCAGGGCGATTAATATTTAATATAACAGACACTAATTCTGCCTTAAGCTTTCTGATTCTGAAAGACCGGTGTCCAATAACAGGACGATAAACGAATTAATAATGAGAATAATTAATAAGATAATTATTTCAATATGGATCAAAGAGAATTATATAATATTGTAAGATACTGGGTCAACTCACAAATGGTGATCTGACTCCAAACTTTGCTGAGCCCGTGCTATAGTGATCATACGGAACGAACAGGTACTGACGGCGATTCGAACCCACGACCTCCTGATAAATAATCAGATACGCTACATAAAAAAGTTAAATTGGAATACTATAATGGTTGCCGGGGATGACAACACATCTCTAAATCCAAATAAAACAAGTACTCATTAATATTAACACCAACATATACTGGGCTAATGTCATTAAAGGCTCCTGTCTCTGCGGTCAGTCGCCAATTTAACTGACATTACCAGCGTTCTATTAACATTTCTATTCGAAATCAGCTACAGGTTTTTATGAGCAGTAGCGGCCACCTGTCCCTGCCTATTTACTGTTTACTTGGATAAAAAAACTTCCATGAAATAACACTATATAAGAAATATTCTTAAACTAGTGTTAGTTCTTATAAAACAATCTTAACATGGCTAAATATTAAGATATTATATACTAACAGAGCTGTTAAACACTTAATGTAAGTATTAGTTAGAATTTTCACTAGCAAATATACTACGAGTACGTTTATAAATGATAAAACATTTGGTCTGGACTATAACAGTTATTGATGTTAGTTTACGAAGTTCGCGATAACTCAAAGCGAATAAATTCAACTCTAACCATCTTAAGCGAAAGTACGAAGAGGTGCGAAGAGGTGGCTCTCAAAGAGGTGCAGAGGTATGCTAATGCATAGCTCGAAGGGATAGTGGAAATGCTAAAGAGCTCGAATTTCAGATCTGAAACTATCTCAAAGGGATTCTTTTTAGTAGAGTAATATTATACGTTTAAGTTTTTTTTGCCTTGAATTATGTGTTCTAATTTTGCAATGCTTTTATGTGTGTACACTTTTCTATTGTGTGTTCTAATTTTACAATGCTTACTAGCTTTAACTTAATATCTATGTAATAGTGGATATAACGCTTTTAATTTTTTTTTTAATAATTGGGCAATCTGTTATTCTCTTAGTTATGCTTTCAGGGATTGTTACTTTTTAATTAACAAGGTTATATGATTCAAATAAAAAACAGTTGTTTGAAATATATGAACATAATTGTATTACAATGTAGGTAAGTACATACATATTATATACGCAAAGTAAATATAATACTTGATTCACAATCTCAAACAGTCTGTTCATCACAAATATATATGTATTCCAACATGTGGTATTGTATTGGAATTCAATAACTTTGGTTTCCACAGCACGAACGGTGTCTGGCGTCTGGAACTGTTGGCATCGTCAACATTTTAGTATCATACAAAAAAGATCAGTGCGGCAGGGATGATCATATCTAACACGGGTTGAAAACATTTGGCTCGGTTTGGAGATCCGCCAGGTGTATGACACCTGTGGCACGGTCATATTTAATGCTTCAGTATTTTATTTTTACTAGTAGTCGCCCAGTGGTCGAAATTCGACCATTATAAATATAAATAAAACTTTTAAATAAAACTTTTCTGTTTGACATTCAACTATGTCTATAATAAACAAAAGAAACAA
>DWTO01001183.1:0-17085 GCA_018244755.1 Jemadia pseudognetus
CAATTCGTCATTGTGCGCGACTGTACATGAGGATCATTCAGCCGGTTGCCTTGGTACTGACGTGTACACAACCTATATTATCTACAAAAACATACAACGATTTTTATTAATTTTTAATTTAACTGCAATGTGGTTACATGAATAAATGATATTGAGCGTATGACATACTTGGACTAGAGCGCGGAACATATAAATAATTTATGTGAATTTAACAATACAGAAAACAAATCACATAAGTTTATTAGTATCTAGTTACAATTGTTTCGCAACATCAGTGCATGTCGCAAACCGCAACGAATCTCGCTCATTGTTTGTCATATGACAACACTTGGAGGCGACTTTCGAATGCCGGCATTCACCGGAGGGCACAACAATCGAATTCGTAACATGTTTTCAATGGAAATGAAGCAAACAGAAAACGGCCAAGCAGACCATCTCCGTCTCTTGGACGTCCGTAATCAATCATGAACCGAACCCGTTTGTACTGAATAGGTCTCAGACGCCTTGAATGCTTGAACACAAAGCATGCACTCATCAAATTAATTATGCTGTGTTAATTCGGGTTTATGAAAAGACTAGATTGGGTCACAATGAACACGTTGCCCCATATATGGAATTTCTTGGAATATTGGCATAGTGTACCTGAACTCTAGTTAATTATACAATAATTGATTAGTTTAATTTTTACATGCTTCCCTTGTGCCTTGTATTATTTCACATAACAGGGTAGCGCGTTTAAACTTTCAGTTGAACTGAAAAATACGGAAAGGTTAATAGATCATTCTGACTTAAATACTTTAATGCACAACTACTAACTGCTTCATAAAGCTGTTCGGTATGATCTTTGGTTTGAAATCGTGCAGTAGAAATATTGGAGGAAAATTTCTGATCTATAAATCAGTAAGCTAATATAAAAACGAATATAATACTTGAAGTAATTAATTAATTATTAAACTAAACCATTTTTCATTAAAAAAATTATATGAGGTAAAAAAATATCTCTTCACATCATAGAACCGACGACCGGCTCTAGGACAAGGCTGTAGAACGACTAGTACCGATTGTATCTCGATAACCGCTCTCTTATCAGTCGCATCGACGACGCGGTTAAACTGCAACAGCTCCTAGTGCATTAATTTCGTTTACCGTTTTTACCAACATCGCTAGCTTTGGCCGACAATCAGCTCAAGCGAATTTGCATAGATAGAGAACGAATAAAAATAGTACCACCTGGAATAATCCAGAATAAATTTCAAACTAAAATTTTTCTCTTTATACATATTATATACCTACGTTATACAGATATTATATACCTCATGTACATTAAGTACATACACCATGTCTTTATAATAAGAGTATCATTTAATGACCAAATAACATTATCCTAGCTACATTCGTATTTATCAATACATTTGTATAAAAAATCAGGGTTTAGAAATATGTAGGTACTTACATATTTTAAAACAGTTGCACTACTTAATGGCCCACGTACTCTCGCAAACGTTGAATGTTGAACTGCATCGAATCGACCGCATATCTCTGGTACGTGATTTTCAATTTGCGCGGGTTCAAGTTTCGAGTCGCCGTGGGCGTGTTTAATTATGATTTACAGATTGAGCCTATCTAATGAACACTAATTAATACGGGAACTCTATCAGTACCGCACCTATTCGAAACCGTTCAAGCATCGTAAATAACTGAGATGTTATCTAAATTGAGGGTTACGTTGAGTTTAATAACGTTTCTATATTAGAACAGTAAACGGCTATTATTTGCAAAATGTAACAATACACAACTTATAGTTTATCGATCAAACGCTATTATTAACACTAAGCACGTACTTATCATAAGTTCACAGATTGAACAAGAAAATGTTCAATTGTAGACTTTATTCACATTCATATATGTGTATGCTAGCTCAAAGAGCATATCATACTTAGGTATATATCGTACAAATGTAGCAAAGCAAACACGTACTGAATATTAAATGTAAATTTTGATTTAACTTAACGTAAACGAGTAAGTTAACTGGTTATGGTAATTCTTGTGACAAAATCCTCTATCGGGGACGGGTGTCAAACGAATATGAATTGTGTTCGTGTCGAGCTGAAACTCAAGGCCTCGTAGAGATAATCAAGACGAGGTGGTAATAACAATATATGTAGTTATAAGCGTGCTTTGTAATTACAGCCCAACCGTGAATTTTGACAACTGAATACGAGAACTGCAAAATATCAGTGATCCTATCGTGAGGGGATGTAAAGCAAATATTTAAAATTAGAAGATAACGAAGTTTCAAAAAAGAAAAGTTTAAATCTGTTATATAGTTACTGTATGAGATTTGAATTTTATGCATTATTTAAAAGAAAATATAATAAAAGCGATCGAAGCGGTTATAGTTAACAGATTTTTACAAGCAGATATACGCTTGGCAAAGAAACTTCGAAATCGGTAATTAGATGGTAACTCATTTTACCTACTAGGTACTACTAACGCTATAACTCACAGCGTCTGTGTCTCTGAACACACCACCTAGACGTATGGACTCTTTAAAACGAGGGTATACCTATATAAGCTTTCTCTAGGCATTCGAGTATTCGAGTACGTAGTCCATTTTAAGACGCATTTGCGCTTTGTACCAGGCAGAATCGCAGTTAGCCGTCAGTATCATATAACATAAAAAAACTTCAAGACAATTTAAGGTAGGTACCTATTTGAGATAAAAACCAATGTTTATGAGCTCCATTGGCCTCTAAATATAGAGCAGTTTTATAGATAAATATAGAAACAATGTAAGTCTGCAGCGCTAAGCGTGGCCTACATCAGTCACGATGCAACAACGAAACCATTATAACATGACTTATGCAATGGGGCCCACCTTAAGCGAATTCCGATCTTCGAATCACTGGTTACAATGGAACATGAGCGTGAAGGTGCGTGATCAGTGCATAATTCTGTGTTCGTTTTACTCGTAAATGTTATAGACGCGCTCGTCACCGCGGTCTGATGACATATGCTCACACACATACAAATACAATATCCACACATATTCCTATACTACCTTACTATGTCTATAAATATCACTATATATATACATAAATGCATTTGACAGTTACATGACAAATGGATTAGTAATGGATAATACGCTAATATTCATAAGAATTTTGTTAGATCGTGCTTGTATTGTAGTCTCTGCCCATCACGCCCTCTCAAAACATTATAAAACAACACAACCCTAGGCATATAATTCTTCTGTTTTCGAAACCCAAAAACATTAAAAGATGACTGCTACACCAAGCTCTGTCTATTCCTCCGCCTTTAAGAGTCGCGGTATTGTCAAATTCCTTTTCAAACGCTTTTCCTTTTCAAATACACAACGTGTTACATGCGGCGAGTGTAAAAAGGATCGTTACATCACACATCTCCTATTACAACAATGCGATGTGAATAACGAAAAGCGATACGATGACACGATGACACAACCTGTATCGACTAAATCGCGGCCTCTATTGTATGTGAAACGGTCACCGACGCTCTATTGAATAATGAATCTTAAAAGCATATGCATAAAGTAGGTATTCATTCGGAGCTAACAGAATAGACACTTCAATGTAAGCGCTGTTGGAGGACTTCCATTCATGCTTACTATTTTAAGAAGAAAAAGATTAATCAAGTGTAGTGAAATCGAAAGTGTTAAAGTTTGCAGCATCACCGATACGACAATTTCGCTACGAGAGCATGAGTAAGTACAGATCGCGGTTGATACAAAAATGGACAATACAATTTGCAATTTCAACAAAAGAGTTAGAAAGCTTTTTGCACGAGTTTTTGTACAGTTAAGGACGGCGACGTTATATAACTTGTGACAGTTTTGTTTCTTTCACCGGTACTGTACATAATTTTAAGCGTGTATGTAATATGAACTGACTGCCTGGTTGGTCGTGTTGGTGCAGCATCATCATCATCAGCCTATCTCAGTCCACTGCTGGACCACGGCGCCCTGTCTTCGGCTTGGCGCATTCAGCTTGGTTGCTGGTGCAGCGCGACTGTCGAATCCTGCGTCGAGTACCATCGGATTTTCTTATTTAAATTTTCTAGTAGTGGTCCGGAGTCTGTGTTCGTGCCCGGTGTGTATCAATAGGCTCACCAACTATTCCATAGTGGGACGTAAACGTAACTGGTGAAACTTAGGAGCGTACTACACTCTTCTGCCTACCTCGTCGGGGACTACAGAGATAATGTTACGTTATGGAATATGAAAGTATGTAGCAATAAATTATAATTATCAACGTAGTTATCATCATCAACAACAACTCTAATTATCGTACCACTGTTGTTATCGAACATACTTGTTCTGTCAGAATGCGAAGGCTTAGTCTGCCACTCGGACCAAATTTTAAACGTCAAAGCACTAAAATAAAATGTATATCTATATGGGGAATTTAATGCTAAAAACTAGGTTACTGTAGATGGAACCGATTTAAAATTCAACACTACGCATACAATTCGCCTTGTGTATGAGCTTTTTAAAAGAATAAATAAGAATAATAATTAAAAAGCAGCTTGACCTTGGAACATAGTGTCGTACACACAGAAATGTCACACTTTCATCGTAACTCGAAGGGCCGTGAAAATAATTTGCTTAACAGGTCTTCACTCAAACATCTCATTATTTACGCTTTCAAATATCAACACAGGTGGAGTACGTTTAAGTTCATTTCTTTTTACAAAGCTCTGACATCTATTTGAATCTTCTTTGTTCAATATTATTAACATAATATTATTATAACATATTATTACGGGGTAAGCAGAGAGCATAAACTGCTAATTATCTCTTCAAGCTGCTTATGTACGTGTTCATCACTTTCTTCATTGCGCACGCCCAGTCTTGAAGATTTGTCACTTCCCCATCAGCCTGCTGTGGACTTCTATAAAAATTCTTTATATTACATCTGGCAACACTAGTGCATGCCAGACTCGATCCTACACCGAGATCTTATTTAACGCTTGTCAGGGTACGATGATGATTGCGCGTTAAATTTTGATCGGGCGATTAACTTCAACTGTGATTTGAAACGGCTCATACTACTTTAATAGACTTAAACTATGAACATAAATATTATCCACTTATATCGTTCTTTATATTATTTTAATCGACCAATTGGTTGCAGTATCTTCGAATTCAATCACCGGAGCCTTCACCTAAATCAAAACTTGATGGATTTAATAAGTTAATTGTTCTCTAATTTAATCTCCTTTAAATTCACTATCATCATCCCTGTCTCAGTTCACTGGTGGATAAAACGCCCGATTTAATAAGCACCATCCGTCTCTATGCTCGCTTTTTAATTGTTCATTTTAATTTAATCATGTAATTAAATTGAAAAATAACAATCAATGTACATGACATGCTAAGTAATATCATATTAAGTTGTAAGTTTAGCATTGTATCATACGGATTTACGATATAATTGAATAGCAGCAGTCATAATAGATGGTAATGACCCTAAGGGAGCGCTAAACATAACTATTACCGTTCCTACGCGTTATACGCCCTAGCAATAACCGTACGCAACAACCTTGTTGACTATTTATAACGCTTAAGGGAGTCACTACATATATCCATTCATTATAAACATAACATCACCACTGTAATCCCCGAAAAGCTAGACAGAGGAGTTATCAATGATTGAAGAATATCATTTTTTTATATGCCTCAGAGCCTAACTTTGTTACCGACACCGACACCGACCGTAAGAGTGTACTACACTTCTTTACCTAGTCCTATAGCCATTTTAGTTATGATGTAACAAAAAATATTTTTTTCTGTTAAGTTTCAGTATTAAGAACTTTCATGGGCATAACTGTGGGCAACAATAATTACTGTAAAACATTACAGCACGTTTCGCATCAATCCAATGTTGTTAAATATAAGGACTCCCTAACAACACCTTATAGTCCTCTAATAGTTATCATTCACGAACAAAAAGAAGTCGAAATGTAGGTGAATATAAGCGGTTAGTAGGCGTAACAATCAAACTGTGATTGCATGCATTTTATTATACACCCACTGGACAACTGTAGTATATCACCTAGCAAGTTGCTCTTATTGTCGATAATGTACCTACAACTGTCAGCAGCGAACATAGGCGGACGGGTCGTTCACAAAACGACATCTAGAAACATTTGGAGCATGGGTTTTTTGAACACTATAAAGTGACTACTTTAGCAAGAGCCTGTTATAAACTTTTTTATTGATAACAGTTTAATAATTGAGAAAAAAACTGCAACCCACATACCTAGATTTAAATATTGGATCTACAAAATGAACATTGCTACTTGTCGATGATTCTGTCAATTAAGGTATAAAAAATATTTGGAGTTATTTGTCGTAGTTTTATTTTCGTGTTTTTCCATGTAGGAACGTAATAATAAAAAACTCTGTATAATTATGTACGCAAGATAAGAGTCATAAGTCAAAATATTTCTCATGTTGTCCGTTCTTAAAATAATGAATTTTAAGTACGGACAACAACAAAAAACAAAAAATAAAGTCAGGTCTGTATTCCATATTTGGCACTCGATGACCTTTGCCTACCACCTGAAGGACCTGACGTTATGATAATACAATCGTAACATAAGCGTAAATCACGCTTGTAATCGCCGAAGAGATAGGCAGAGGAGTGCAATACAGTCCCACGTTTCATCAGTTACGTTCACGGCTCTCTGTGGTATATGTGGTGAGCGTATTGCCATGCACCGGATACATATCCACACTCCGAGCGACTATTAGGCAGTCTAAGCTAGAAAAAACAAAATCTAGTAGTGCCTGACCCGGGACTTGAGCCTAAGATATCCCGATCGGCATTCGCGCTTACAACCAACACGACCACCGAGGCATTATAACATAACGTAATAAAAATATTAACACATTATTTAATTACTGGATACTTAATACCAAGCACAAAACGAACGCTGTCAACTCGTGAGCATTACCAGAACGCGTTCTATTTGAAGGAAGTGATTAAGCAGGCTTTATGAGCGAATCCGATCGTGCCGTGAATGAAAGTCAATCAGAAATAGACTGATTTAAATATGCGGAAGGCATAAACATTTCGGCTTTCTGTGGGAGTAACGCAGTAACGGAGGGCTTTGGCGCCACCTCACTGCTCGCTGGATTCTTCTTACATAATTGCAACATTTTTATACGTTACATAATCGATATAAATATCATGAGAGTAGGTATTATGTTCAAGCGATTCATTACACTTACGTGATGTAAACGATTCTAAACGTATCGATACATGACGGGAATGTAAAACGAATACATGTGGAAAGATTGCAACGTTTGTATTGATATTATACTTTCGCATTTTAAAACGCAATTTTTTCACTATTACAGTATTCTTCGAGCTTAATCTATCGAACTAAATTAATCATCATCGTTATTTTGTTTTATGAATATCTTTAATTACTTATATTTAACAAATCATGTATAGTGTAGATGAGGCGCGGCAGCTCTGTAAGGATAGAAATATTTGGCAGTCGCTGCTCTCTGCCTACCCTGTAAGTATCCTGGCGCGACGATATGCATGTATGTATAGTGTGTATGGCCAGAAAGTGACGTCATTTAAAGTAATTACGTGTTGGTTGTAAATATATTTCTCTAATGAGATATAATATTGTGAAAAATAATTAATTACTATTATATTTTATTAGTATCACCATAAACTGAAAGACTGTACGTACATCAATAACTAAATGAAGAAGTTCTGTTATGCGGAAGATATAAAACAGACTGCGCTTGGCTAAAATTGTAGCAGCGACGTCCGCACGGATGGCGCCTCGATAAACATAGCGGTGGGCTACACTGTTCATTATTACTTTAATCTTTATAGTTAAATTGATTGAATACGCACACACTCACGTTCATACACACACATACACGTACACATTGGTGACGTACATTCTAAGCCTAGCTTCCACTGCAAAAGAGTAACGAGCGAGAAATTATCGAGTAGAAATGTGAATTGGTACGATAATATTTTACTGATTATATCTTAGTTAGACACAACTTAAAGTAGATATAAGTTTTCTCACGTTCTTTCATACCAGCATTTCCGAGTATATACTTTTTGCTTAACTTTTTTCAAAACCTCAACACAAGCTGCTATAATTTTAGATGGTCTACCACTAATCAGATAATACAAACTGAACAAAAAAACATCTCTGATGGCCTTTTAGCCTTTAAATGTGATAAAAAATTATAAACCGCTTTATAAAATGTATGACGAACCGATGTACTTTTAATCCGTAAGTCGGTGATGAACGTATCCGTTTGAACCAGATCCCATTAAAACATATTCGTTTCGGTGATCCGACTGAACGTGCATAGTTTATATACCTATATATTTTATGGACGCCATGATTTGGTTCTTGATGTGGTCGATTTAGTAACGTAAGGTGATGTAGGTGTAACGTAGGATTTTTTAATATTCAACCTATGAAGGGCATCGCTTGGCTAACGTGAGATTATGAGATAGACAGAAAACTCTTTATACGTGGCGTCATCGCTTAAAAGACGATTCCTACAAGACAACCAAAAAAAGCTACAGATAGAGATTTCAAAGAAACACAAAAGAAAAGGAAGAAGAATAAGACAAGAAAAAATATCGTCAGATGCTTAAAAAACAATAGCGAAGCAAGGAAATGTTCGGTTCAACTTATAGGTATATGTAAGTATGAAACTGTAAATAAGTATGATAAATATAATATACACTCATAAATATAAGTGATGCTGGTATGTACAATATATAAGATGATATAAGAATTTTAAATTTGTGACCAAACTGATTAAATAAGTAACGTATTCATTGAACTTTGGAACGAATTCGCTATGCATCCTCGACGCTCTGCGCACAAACTGTTTCACATGGTCCAATCGCTTTGGGGATTTCTTAACGCCGTTGTGTCAGAATAGTAACACAACGCTTCCTTGAAACTTTATACAATTGCAAAGTCAATCTCAATTTCCTTTGGCGTTTGATTGACATTGGCGTTTAGGAAAATTAATTGCCGATATTCAGTACACGGTGTAGGGTTTCTACTTTAAAAAATCTATACGAATATTTTACTCGGAAATGATAGTGGTCATTGGTCATTTTCTTATTTTTAAAACATTTTGTTTCTTTTTTCATTATTGTCGGGTTCACATTATACCAAATGTACAATAGTATGATATTCAAATATTAATCGGAAACCGAGCAACATCTGTAAAGATTTGCAATTCTTAGCTTGGTCTTTGGAACTGTTAGTTGACAACCCTAGCTCTAATCCCTTCATGGCGTCAAACTGTGAAATTCGATTAGTCCATTACAAAAGTGACGTAATGATTTTAACTGGATAATAATTTATTGATATCAATACATGTTCTTATATTCACATCCATTAAATATATATCTTTACATGCGTTCAACATCGTTATATCATCAAGGTGCACCGTAGTGTTTAATGTAATAAAGGAAGTATTTTGTCTATTGAAAGATCTTGTTATGGAACCATATTATTAAAATAAAACCTTAGCTCAGATGGTGCTACTACAACCGTCACATACTAGGGTTTATGCTCATTAGCACTCTGTTTCACACTAGTGATCCTTTTCGTTAAACATCCAATAAATCTTCGACCAACAACATTATCGCTACTTTTATGGTATAAAATATATAATAAGAACAGCGTTGAAAATGTAAATACTTAAATCACACAATATTATAAATGAGGCAGGTAGAAGAAAGTAGGAAACGTTGGCACAAGCATTACAAAACCGTCAATTAAAGAGTGAGAAAAGATGAAAGTCTTCTGTGCAACACCTTCAATCGGGTTCTAAAAACTGCTTCAAACTAACCCCAACATTTAAAAGCACAATAAAGTAAAAATATACTTTCGCCGAGAACATAACAGAAACACAGACTCCGCTGCGATCGTTCTATTACTCAATATCTTAAATTCCCTGGAGCCCGATTTTTTAACTGCGGTATGCCGTAACTTCCCCTGAAATTTATTACCACCAATTAGTGGTCGACTTCCGCGTCCAAACTGGGATCTCTCGACTTGTCAAATTAATAAAGGAAAACATACGGCTGCGTTCGCCCGCTTGCATGTGACCAATAAAAGATATATTATGTTTGTTTTACGGAAAGCGAAGCGTCAATGACCCTTTTAACCTAATAAGTTATTTGGGTTGAATTGACTAATGTGTCGAAAATAGTGCGTCTGTTACGTTAGCGATTTAATTATCTTACGTGTATACGTTTAACTTAAAACAATCCTAGTAAAATTGTTGCTTTTATTAGTTTTGCGAGATAATTAAAGAGTTACTGACTTATTAATATGATTAGGTTGTCTGACTACGAAAGTTTTTTAATTACAAATTAAAATGTCTCGAAATTAAACAAATGAAATAATTCATTACGACAACCGATCACTTTGTATGAATCCCTCAAACTACTCACCTTAGGCACCGGTAACATTCACTAAGAAACAACGAATACTACGCGGGTGGTCACATTAGGAACTATTATAACTGTTAAATAAAATGCATCCTCTGACACTACAGCGACATGCCGCGGGTGCAGTGGAAACATAATACATTTATTACACAATACTATTGTAACCTTATGGCGTAACATGTTTTGATTTAATTGTATTGAGTATTTTGTAACAATTTTTCTTTTTTCATTCAATTACTTCACTTGTAATTAATGTTATATGCTTGGAAACATGTGAAACGAGGATATCTTCAGATTGTTTCTCTTAATACATATTACATTTGCATATACTTTTATCTGTTATGATTTCCTTTAATAGAAGAATCTCGAGCCGCAAAACGACATATGCAATAAATTACATGTCAGGCATATACTTCTTTAAATAACCCCATCATCAGCCTATCCTATTGCACTGTTGGACATAGGCCTCGCCTAAACAAGTGTCTGCACTTAATCCTCGCGCTGGACATGCGTGTTGCAACGTCTCGCAACGCCTACTGTCACTGTCAGGACCGCATACAGTTGACTGTCAGGACTGTCAGGACAGGATCAGCTCAGCACCAATGATCAAAGACTAAACTAAATACACACTAATAAGTGTTGTATCCGAGTGACCGATACTGTAGTATTTCTAATGTATTTGTATTCCACATGACTTACAATGACGGAACTAAAAACAATATATCGGTACGTGTTTAAGTTTCATAGTGACCGCGGATGACTTTCAAATCATTGTATGCAATTATTTTCATTTCTTACAACTGCGTAGTTTTGAAAGTGACAATACGTAAGAGATAAATACGACTCGTCATTTACCGACGAACAGCCTGGACATTATTGGAATCGACTATAACATCTAATGATTTGGTATTAAGGTAGAAATTGATATAACATTTAAATCATGTTGAACTCGTCGAAATGTAAATGTATGTATGTGTATATATAACGTTTTGACTGACCATGATACGCGCTGCTTTTGTTGCGAACGGAAGAAAGTTTTCGTACTAGCGTTGAGTTCACAACATATCGATAATGAAATCTTCACATAAACTTAATAGAGGTACTGTAGGTACTTGTGTAATCATTTTTATTGTAACGCACTTTGACATACATATATCGGATATTGTAATGATTGTAAGTAAATTTGCTTCCAAGACAGAGAATGTCATAATACACGGAAGCTTCAAAAAGACAGTCTTGTCATGGATCCCATAATCAGAACCTAACCAAACTCGCATCAAAGTATGTTTGAAGTACATCCTTTCTAATAAAAAAATAATCATCGAAATCGGTTGTCGTGATATTGAGTTATTCGTCCATTTGTCGCGCACATACATAATGCACATTTAAGTTACATGATTTTGGCATGGATGCCATTGGCAGAACTGAATCAAATTTAAATGGGACTACACGGGAAGCATTAGTTTTTAATTAAAAAAGAATCATCAAAATCGGTTCATCCTATCGAAACTTATGAGCTAACAAACATAAAAAAATACTGAGGAATTGAGTACCTTCTCCTTTTCCGAAGTCGGTTAAAAAGTGAAGGGAGCACAGGCCGCCTCCTACGACAGTGATGATCTGACCACCTTAAGAAGACAGCTGGATGCAATTGCATTCAAAAGGCCCATGACAGAGTGGAGTGGCGCCGATTAGCGGAAATCTATATCCAGCAAGGACTTCTAAAGGCGGATGGTTGGATAAAAAGGGTTAAAAAAACAGATTTTTCTGACTTACATTTTCCAGTAGTGGCTCGGAGTCTAGATATATGCCCGATGTATGGCATAAGGCTCACCACCTATTCCATAGTAGGGCGTAAACGTAACTGGTGAAACGTGGGAGTGTACTACACTCTTCTGCCTCCCTCTTCAAGGATTACAGGCGTGATATTGCATAGACTTTAAAACTGTATGAATAGTCCATAGCCTACCTTTAAAAGAAACATTACGTGGACCGCGTGTCGTTTAGCTGTACAAAAACAATCGTACAGCACTTATAATACTGTACACATTCCAGCCCATTGCACTGTTTCACTTGACATTTGAGCGGCACAATGTCAGTAGAACATATGCCGCAGGTGATGGTTAATGTCAAATGCCATAGTCATCTTATGGCACGCATCTGCTGAGCGACATGGTGATAGACAGATATGTCATTACTTATGCCATTCCTTGTCTAAACTACCAACCGTGTACACCGTGGAATGAAATTGAAAATACTTTCGAATAACTAGCAGGTAGGTATAAAAGAAGACTTTAACAAATATAACGTTAATATGAAATATGGTTTTATTATTTATCACTAGAACATTTTCGAAAGATACCTAAAATATACGCCAGAAAATTCGAAAAAGAACCGTACCCAAGAGCAGGACATAAAAAGAGATGCGATAATGTACATATAATAAATACCTACGTCAAATATTATTCCGCACAATATTCAGAATCAGTTTGAATATCTAACCAAAGTGAATTCAAATCGATCGCATGCGATTCAAAAATGAATGATTATATACGGAAGAATAACAAAAAGGATGTTTCGATACCATTCATCATATAGGTAACAGGAGACACTGGACGCAAATGGATTGACTGAACGTTTCCTGAATGAAAGTTTGTCAACGGCGACTGGCTACTGCGGCCGGGCAATGTATCACGTTGTTTCTATTTAAATGTGGCAGCTAACAATGACAAATGCGCCCATTGAGGATTAAGAGTTGAATTTACAAAGGGATCTTTCGCTGGTGGAAACAATTTTTTAAGTGTTCCTGTTGGGTTCGTTTCATCGAAATATAATTATTTAACGAAAGTGTGAACTTTGCATCTGTCAGTATTCTCTTTGACATTATATGATTTCGATGACTGCTTTTAATATTACAACTATAATCCAACCCTTCTATCGTTTCAGTGCTGGCCATGGTTAGTCTATTAAAATTAGATGTATTAAGGCCACTGCGAAGCATAAGCAATGATGGAATCGCTAATCTTCGTAAAACAAAAGTGGATAATTCTTTACATTTATATTGCATCGCAACAGAATCTATCAGTACCATTTCCAATCGCTCTTATCGCAAGCACATAAATCGTGGCTTTACTTGCTTTCGCATTGTTAGCGAACTGATGGAAATAATATAAGGGCAAATTAAACGTTCCAAGATATCCATCATATCACGGCTACAGCTACTTTGCGGGAAGGCACACGTCCTAAGTCGTGATCCACCTCATTCGATCACTTTCTCTAATGTCTAGTTAAGAAACTATTTCTCGTATTGATATCTAGTTTATAAAGCAATAAATCACTAAATGCTGTCAGAGATTTTAATAAGCCCGCCAAAGGTTATCAAGGTTCGTATACAAATTCAATATTGTCAGTTTCCACGATTACAAATTGCGGTCGAGCAATTAATCATAGTATAAAGCTCGTCTAATTCGAACTTCTCATTTCCATCGTAAACCAACATTATCATCGACCGTTGTTTTGCTGTTGGCCACACTAGCCAGATGCTTACAGGCAAATTTTCAACTCTTTACAAGCCATTATAGAGCATACCAAGGTGAATAAGGTTCCTCACGACACTTCCCTTTTTTGTTTAAGTTTTAGCACTTGGGACATGCACTAATAGCCTAATAGTTCACATTCCAGCCTCCATTTTCAAGAGGCTGGGACTCGAATTCTGACACGCAACTTTGACTATATAAACATAATTTTTTTAAATATATGTATTACTTACTATAACTTAGTATATACAAAGCTACCATGATATTCACTACGTAACATTTCTCTGGCAGTAAAGTAGCAATTAATTAATTCAAAGCTCTCTATCTCGTGACACTTCTGATGGGGAGTATAACACACGATACGCTAATCGCCGGGTTCAGTGCCGTGGGTACACCCACTCGTCGGAAAATCATAATTGCAACGTTCACCATGTTTGAGGAGTATGTATGGAGGTGATTTGAGCTGTACCTGTTGTTAGTACACATACAACTTTTAATACAAACACTTAATAAGTATACCGCCCGATTAAAGAATCAAGAAAAGAAAGAACCAATAAATACTAGCACAGACAAAAAGTTTGATCAATGAATTCCATTATGCTAGATGCTCTAAGTTCTTTTTTTAATGACACTAATATTATCCGTGATTTCAATTAATCTTAGTCAAAGTTAAGTATTTCGGATTAGTGGACACATCTGAATCGTTTGTAATTGCAGTAAAATGGGAAATGTACAATATGACTTACATAAATATTTACCTATGCAAGTGTCTCTTCAACCAAACAAATTAATTCACTCAAATATCACGGACAATAGACACTCCAGTTCCGTATATCTACATGGTTCGCAGCTCGCAACCGAGCCTACGTAATAAATTCTAATAATCAGGCTTTCTCATGTCATTGAGCTGGTCATTTAGCAGTCGTGGCGTATAAACGTGAAAGTGTTTGCGAGACAAATGACAAAAGCAATGGTTCAGGACTAATAAGTCCCGGGGCACAATAGGTGTGGGTGGTGCGAAAGCGAATTCTATTATTTATTCAACATCTTTGACTACCATCGACGGCCTTATCGTTTCAATCGGAATTCTCGCTGTGATATTTCCTAGTCCTATATACTGAATACTGTTTCGCTTCAGGAATAAACAAAAAATTAGGCACGGCAACGCGGTGGAGCTTATCTTAAAATAAACATTGTAGCCATAACCAAGTTTTGTTGTAGCAATATGTTCAAATAACGACATGCAAAGTTCAGGGCTGATTTTTATCTGGACAATCGAATGGTAACAGCAGTCGTATTTTCAAAACTTTGATTTCGCAAAACACGATTTATTGTTTATTTAGTAGCTAAATAAAGAATTCAGAGTATCACTAATGGATACCGAAAATCTCTTACGCAACGATACTACTACACTCATATAGTATTCATGATTCAATTCATTATAGGAAAAAAAGTTTAATAACAATATCGAAATCAATAAGTAATGGATCTTGTACGTATGAACACACAAATGAGTACAAAGTGGTGTTAATGACAGTCATTATGGATGAAACAACGAAGTTATATCGCTTACTCGCGGAAGTGAACTCAAAATGTTGGAGCTGTTATTATTCATTACATGTTCAACACAAAATGTACATATGTTTAGTCATTATTAGAGAATTTTGCGCAGCAGTTTAATACTGAATAATGTTTAACAAAACCGGTTTAGCTGATAACATAATTTGGGCTCACACGTTCGCATAGCGATCAGCCGGTCGCCTCCACATGTTCGGGCACGTTTCTCGTGACTTTGTGCCTTTGGGAATCGCATTAAACATAAAACGTGTATCAAGAAACATTATTTGCTCTAACTCACACAAATCCGATTACCATGCTCCCATTTATTTTCCATATTGCTCATGTTCAAATGGCAGCCCGATGGTTGCGATTCAATGCAGAAATACAAAATCTGTAATCTGACACACGCCGGAATGAATGTAGTTTACATCAATAGAAGGCAGTGGAGGAAAGATATTTAAAATAAAATACATAGATATGACAGTATATCTTTTGAGATATTTAATTTTCTAATATCATCACGATCGATTGCTATTACGAACGCTGTAGGAATTACAAACGAAACCGGGGAATTTTTGATATCCACTTTTACTAAACACAACAAATCCACCATCGTATGTTACTCATCCTGATATTCAAACCGTAACAGTTCTCGATTCGATAGCCGGTCGGTAAAATGCTTAAATGAGGAATTAAATATCTGGTTCGAGTGTAGGTATTTAAGTTTAGTTTCTATCTAGCCGTACCACTTCGCCGTGACCACGACCGACGCAACTGAGTCGGAATATTGGCATATTTATACGATTATCGTGAGTATCTACCCGTAAAATATATGATAAATGTATGGCATGTTTTACACTACTTTCATATTTACAAGTTTGTATCTCCACTGTAAATAGGACATTGTCCAACACTTTAACTATGGAAGATATTCACGTGATGTGCTCACAAATGTTTTCCAACTGCAAATGTTTGAATTAATCTCATCGCAAGCACTGTTACGTGGTAATGTAAAGCCACTTAATTCTAGTAATTTGCACGAATGGATGCCACATCCAAATATTGATATAACGAGCGAAGGAACATTATGGATACGTGAATGTTAGTTTCCTGTCAACAATCCGCGGCGACTTAGTTCACGTTGGCTTTCTCTAGCGAGATACGCAATGATTCCTATCGATGTTGCCTTTGAATTTGTATTAATTTTATTTCCATCCAACGACATCTATTGATATTCATTTGAAAGGGAACATAACCGCACCAGTAACAAATGGACTGCTGTTCCCCGTAGTTCTGTGTGTTTAGTATAGGCAAGTACCTACATATATCCTTTGTCGCGATTATAATAGTTTTCTCGTGTACGTTTAGGTATCCTATCCTCTTAATATTATAAATGCGAAAGTTTGTGTTTGTTTGTTTGTTACTCTTTCACGCAAATACTACTGAACCGATTACGATGAAATTTGGTACGTAGGTAGCTG